>JAODAL010025946.1:0-57655 GCA_025379985.1 Phyllomedusa bahiana
CGGGGGAAACATGGCCTTACAAGTGAACTTTTTTAATTTTCCCATCGATTGGGCATTGAGGGTTGTTTTTTTTTGGGATGAGTTTTCTTGTTTGATGGAACCATTTTAGGGTACATATAACTTGTTGATACTCTTACTAATTAATTCTTGGTGAAACAGAAAAAAACAGTAACTCTGCCAATGTTTTCTTTTTTTTTTTTTGCATTTTAAATTCATCATATGTTAAAAAATACCATGGGTCAGAACAATTATGAAAATACTGAGTTTAGGTTTTTTTAAATTTACCTTTCACAGCATAAATACTTAAAAAAAAATGTTGGGGTGTGTCTCTATATTCCAAGACCTATAACACTTTGACTTTTTTGTAGACAGAGCTGTGAGAGGGCTTGTTTTTCCCCATTTTTTGGGTATAGAAGACTTTGTGATTGCTTTCTATTATGTTTTTGTAAAAGAAGAAGAGCAAAAAATAGAAATTTTGTTTTTTTTTTTTTTTTAATTTTTTTTTTTTTTATTTTTTGTTTATCATGTGAGATAAATAATGTGATATTTTTATAATTTGGGTTGTTATGGATGCAGCAATACCAATTATGTATTTTTTCAGCTTTTTTTTTTACATTTTTGCCCTAGTAGGGGATTTTATAAGGAAAAAAATGGGATTTATTGTATTTTACTTGAAACTAAAATAAATAATAATTTGATTGCTCATAAAATACACTACATTAGTTAAGTAGTGCATTAGGTTATACATTTCAGTGTTAAAATGCCGGAAAAAAACAATTAAAAGTTTATTGTTTTTTGGCAGCGCCTAGAAAGCCTACACAGAAGGAAGTCCTAAACTCTTATTAAACCCCAGCTACTTTGTTAACCCCAAAGGGCCCCCCTCAAAATATCACAAAGGGTGCCAAGTGAACGAGGGAATTTCCCCGGAAACCCTTTAGAGCTGGGGGAAATTTAATTGGGTTTACTAGGAGGGTTTTGGATCCAGGTTTTCCACCAGCCACAGAGCAGGATTCTGTCAACAGGAGGTTAAGCCCCTGCTTTACCCTGCTCAAGAAGCCCATTCCAGCTAATTTCTGTCCTACAGAAAAAATACATATTGTTGTTCTTAAGGGGGTATGACATATGTAAAGTATTCCATTATTAGAACAAGTATAGAAAATTGCATGCCTAATGTCACTATGTATCTCTGGGAGGCTATAGAAAGACACACTTGTGGCTTTATACTAGACATTCTACATGCTACTAATTGGTGTTTCATACTATCCATCATAAAAGGTATATTATTTAAAGGAGCATGACACAATTTCTTTTTCAGGGTCATAGTGAAACACAAAAGAAATCTAAGCCAAAATGGAAATATGCATACTTATATATGGATGTTGTTTTACACTAAATGCGAGTTAAAAATATAGAATGAAATTTGATCTACATGTTAAAAGACATGCTTATATATTTATATTTTTTTTAAATTACAGACACCCTTTATTGTGAAAATATTTCAGCTCAATGAAATGTGTAAAGAATGAATTGTAGTGGGCCTGGAAACAGCTCAGAACTTTCATTAGAATGGGAAAATTAAGACAGTTGATGAAGGGTGTTTAGAAACCACTAATACAGCCTGATGTTTATGTACTGTGATAGGCATAAGGCCAATCCATAGAGCGAGGGTCAAAGAAAAGTACCATAGATTAGGTTTGTGATATGTTTCGCAATTATAGGTGCCATAGAGGTTTGACCCAATGTAATTACACAGTGGCTAACAGTGCTACAACACTATTGAGTCATGCTTCCCTTTAACCATACAATTTAGCTCTAGCCAGAGATGAGGGAATACTTTGTCTATTTTAATAGAGGTTAAGAAAATGAAAAACTATTTTGCATTAATTTAATATTACACATTTCATTTTATATAGTTTTTCAAATGGAAACAAGGTAAATCAAACCTCTTCTAATGATTCTAATATTTTGTAACACCTTAATGAAAAGGCCTGAAAAGGCCAAAACTTTTTGTTTTTTGCCTTTCTGCATTTCTGCAGTCACAACTTGTAAAGTTTTTCAGTGATGTTTTAAGTTGGAGAAATTGTATTTTTCTAGAGCAGTATGATGACACTTATGAACTACTGTGTAATTTATTTACATTTTTGGGGATTTGATTTTACAAAATGTGCTTTTTTTTACTTTTAATACTATTCACATGTCATGCAAAATAACTTTTAAATTAATTCTGCTGATTATTGCACTCATGTGGATACCTAATGGGGGAAGTTGTTTATGTAATATTTGGAGAATATTTATTTTTAATATTAAATATTCAATGTTATTTTTTTTCCAGATGTTTTTAACTTTGTTTTATTATATTTTTAAATCCATGATGGAATAATGGTTTTAAACTTTATTTTAGATCAAATGTGTATTGTATCACTATGACATAGGCTATTGTTGAATCATCACATACTGTGCCCTAACTGGCTGCCATGAGTTCAATGTTAATTTTGATCCCCCAGGGCTGACAGTAAAGGTTCACTTGGAAACTTGATGACCTGATCTGATGGGGAGTACTTCTTAGCGGTCTTGGACCACAGTGATCATAGGTATACATGATCAAGATCAGTGCTGCTTCCAATACCTTCCATGATCAGAGACCACTTTAGGAATGGAGCTGTTAGAGCCATAACCCCCCCCACCACCACATCCTCCTATCGGGGGACCTGCTCCAGCCACAATTCATTAAGCAGTTAATATACTTAAATAGCAATGGTATCCCCTTCCTCCATCTTTATTGTACTGTATTGCAAAGTTGTACTAAATAAAAATCATTAACATTTTTAAAAAAGCTAATATATATATATTTATTAAGATATAATATAATGTTGTATAATATATTAATATAATTATATATTTAAAGTGTTTAATAAAGATATGTATAAATATTTATATAATTTGAATTATATATATATATATATATATATAATACATACTTAATATACTTTAAAAATAAATAAAATATAATAATATATATATATATATATATATATATATATATACTTTCAAAAAAACTTTGGGGACAGTATTTGCTATTTAAGTATATTAACTGCTTAATGAAATGTGTATATTAGGCTGCATTGCTTCAAAGTTTTAATAAATACAGCTCTTAGTTCCCCATGTACAAATTTAAGAATTTGCCATTGAACGAAATCTACTTAGAACAAAAAATTAAACTTTGCAAATAGTTTAACAGGTACATTAATTATATTGTGTCTACAACTCCTATGGAAAATTGTTTTCAGGGTAAGGGACACAAACTGATAGGGTGTGTCCTGCGTCTTTAAAATTCTGCGCTGTATTATTGCACCCTATCATGTGTACTTAAAAAAGTCCTTGGGCTATGTGAAGCTGAGTCTGAGTGCTATGCTCTGTTAGGTGCCATAAGCCTAAGCTGTTCCCTTCCACAAGAAATACCTTTAGATTGCAAGAATAGCTTCATAATATCCAAAGACGATAAAATGGTCAGCACCTCCAATAATGTAACTATGCAATGCAAATACACAGAATCACACAGAAAATGGAATGAAATATCACAGAAAAATGGGGCATTATATACTTGAAAACACAGACTCATGGCCATACTCATAGTAGGTGTTACGAATGGTGCATTCGCAACCCTGGGTGTGCCCTGACACCAGAGGCGAGTGGCGCCACGGTCCGTGTATTGGGGTGCGGGCGCACTCATTCCCCAATGCATCTATACTCACCCAGTCGCGCTCCTGTCCGTCCGCATCCTCCCCCCGGGCGGTCGGCGTCCCCCTTCTTGGGCGCGGCAAGCCCGGGTCTTTGGATTTAAAAAGCCAGCGCCTGGGAATTGGGGAATTGCTTGGGGACTGTCCCTTTTACCCAGCACTTCCTCCTTCCCCTGGATCTTTATGCTATAGCCTCTGAAAAGCGTCCTTTGCTCGTTTGACTCGTGTACCGGGGCCTTTGGGTCCGTTTACCACCTCGAACCTTTGTCGCTGCCCATCTGTCTGCCGGCCCTACTTGAGTTTGCCCGCGTCTTGGGGACCACGCTGCACCTCGGCTTCCTCCCAAGCTCACCACATCAGGGGTAGCTACCTCGTGGATTCCCGCCGCAGCAAGTCCATCCCACTCTGCGGCGGGCTCTGGTGAACACCGGGACCCGCTTAGACTCCACTCCATGGCGAGGCCTGTACCACCGCTTGCGGCGGTCCAGAGGATCCACTACCCGCTCATCCGTTACAGTAAGATCCAGCCATGGTTCCCGCCAAGGTGCCGTTGCCCATTGTGGCGGACTTACGACCATTGTTGCCCAGCAGTCCCAGCAACTGGCACAACAGGCGCAACAAGTGAACCAGTTGACCGCCATGATGCAGCAGCTCATTGCCTACCACCAGTAGCCTACCCCTCCTCACGCGGGTGCTCAAGCTACGGCAGTTCCGCTGGCCCCTTTGGGCCCCAAACTTCAGCTTTCACTCCCTTCCAAGTTTGACAGAGACCCGAAGCTTTGCAGGGGGTTCATCACCAATGTTCAATGCATGTGGAGCTGATGGCCGACCAGTTCCCGACCGAATGTTCCAAGGTGGCATTTGTGGTCAGTTTGCTCTCCGGGAAGGCCCTGGCATGGGCTAACCCCTCTGGGACAGGCGTGATCCTTTTGATGGCAGACTACAGGCATTCTTTGAAGAATTCCGTGGCATGTTCGAGGAACCTGCTTGTGCTTCATCCGCTGAGACCGCGCTCCTGAACCTGTGCCAAGGGGACTGCTCGGTGGGAAATTATGCCATCCAGTTCCGCACCCTGGCATCGGAACTAAGCTGGAATGAGGCGGCCTTGTGCGCCACCTTCGAGAAAGGCCTTTCCAGTAGAGTGAAGGACACGCTGGCTGCGAGACATCTCCCGACTTCTCTGTCCAAGCTGATCCATCTGGCCACACGTATTGACGTTACAGAGACCCCTGCTGCCACTTTCACAGTCTCCTGGCGAAGAACCTATGCAGGTCGACAGAGCCCATCTCTCCGAGCAAGCGATGTCCCGGCGTCGGGGAGAAAATCTGTGCCTGTATTGCGCCAGTCCTGAGCACTTCCGTAGGGACTGTCCGCTGCGCATCAAACGGGTGGGAAACGCCCGTTGCGAGGCTTCGTGTGAGAGGCATCCATCTAGGTGCAAGTTCCCCCTCTCCACGCCTAACTATGCCAGTACAGGTCGAGACTGACACAGGACTCTCGTTTCAGGCTCCAGCTTTCTTGGATTCTGGTTCTGCTGGGAGCTTCATTCACACCTCCCTGGTGACGCAGTATTGCCTCTCAGTAGTCCGCCTGGAGAAGCTGCTGGTGATCTCCTCGGTCAACGGGGAGCTCCTGAGTGACTCCATCTTGTATTCCACCAAGCCGTTGACTCTTCGGGTGGGGGCCTTGCATAAGGAGAGGATCGTGTTCTTTGTGCTTCCCCGATCTTCGTCTGCGATTCTTTTGGGGTTACCGTGGCTGAAGCGCAATGCCCCTACGCTTGATTGGAAGATGGGAGAGGTCCTTCGCTGGGACCAGACTGCATGAACCGTTGTCTGGTGGCACCTCGTCTGGTGCTTCCCACCTCTCCGCCAGGGCTACACAAACCGTTGCCTGGACTTCCCGCAGCGTATCAGGACTTCGCTGACGTTTTGTCTGAAAAACAAGCGGAGACCCTTCCTCCTCACCGGCCGCATGACTGCCCGATTGACCTGCTGCCTGGAACCAGTCCTCCCAGGGCCAGGGTCTATCCTCTGTCGGTGCCGGAAACCCAAGCCATGTTGGCCTATATTCAGGAAAACCTCCAGCAGGGGGTCATACGCAAGTCCTCCTCTCCGACTGGTGCGGGATTCTTCTTTGTGGAGAAGAAAGATGGCTCCCTGTGGCCTTGTATCAATTATCGGGGACACAATAAAATCAACGTGAAGAACCGATATCCTTTGCTACTGATCACGGAGCTATTTGACCGGCTTCGTGGAGCAATGATTTTCTCCAAGTTGGACTTGCAGGGGGCCTTCAACCTCATCCGCATCCGAGAGGGGGATGAGTGGAAGATGGCCTTTAATACACGGGATGGACACTTTGAATACCTGGTCATGCCCTTCGGGCTGTGCACTTCCCCAGCAGTCTTCCAGGAGTTCATGAACGACATATTCAGGGATCTCCTCTATACCTGTGTCGTGGTTTACCTGGTTGATATTTTGGTGTTCTCTGCCAATTTGGAGACTCCGCCAGGTGCTGAGACGACTATGTGCTAACCACCTGTATCCCAAATTAGAGAAGTGTCTTTTCCACCAGACCAGCCTTCCGTTCCTTGGGTACATCATCTTGGATCGAGGGTTGCAGATGAATCCTGCCAAGCTGTCTGCCATTCTGCAGTGGCCTAGGCCGGTGAGCCTACAGGCCACACAACGCTTTTTGGGCTTCTCTAATTATTATCGGCAATTCATCCTGGTCTACTCTACGCTGGTGGTGCCTATTGTAGCACATACTAAAAAGAACACCAACGCTAGGCAGTGGCCGCCGGCGGCAGAAGAGTTGCTCCTAAAACTAAAAGCAGCTATCGCCTCCGTACCCATTCTGACCCGACCTGACACAGAGAAGCAATTTTTTTCTGGAAGTCGATACCTTCTCGGTTGGGGCTGGCGCAGTTCTCACCCTATTCCTTCGGGTGCGCGCGCTGGCTCTTTGAAATTTAAAGGGCCAGCGCGCCGGTATTTGGTTAATTGCCAGGCACTGTCCCTATATATCCCAGACACTTCCGTCCATTCCCCACTGGATCTTTAGTGCTATCTGCTTCTTGAGAAAGTGTTCCTGTGCCTCGTCCTGATCTCCGTGTACTGAACCTTTGGCTTCCGTTTACCGACCTCGAACCTTGGCCGCCTATCCTGAGCTGTCTGCCCGGCCCTGACTACGAGTTTGCCTGACGTCTTGGTATCACGCTGCACCTCGGCTTCCTCTGCAAGCTCACCACGTCAGGGGCAGCGACCTGGTGGAATCCTGCCGCAGCAAGTCCATCCCACTTTGCGGCGGGCTCTGGTGAACGCCGGGACCTGCTTAGACTCAGCTCCCTGGTGCAGCCTGTACCACCGCTTGCGGCGGTCCAGAGGATCCATTACCCGCTCATCCGTTACAGTAGGTGTGGTTATCAGTATTTTTGCATCTTTGCAAGCTCCCTGGTATAGTGCTGCGGCTTTTCTGCATACCGGTGTGAATTGGTACTTATCCAAAGTTGAGTTTTTTACTAGATAGTTGCTCCCCTCATGGATAGGTGTGTGAACATTTGTTTATTAGTTATCTGCATCTGTGTAACTTCTTCCGTGTGGCACTTGGGCTTATGTGACCCCTACTGGGAATGTTTTTTGTTCTGCCATGGTGATCATTCAAGATTTAACCTCTAAAAAAAAACCTCTGTATTACCACTGTATTAAACTTTATTTATTGTTACAGTTAAGCCCCATGCTCCTATAGCTGTTTTTTAAGTGTATCACCAAATACATTTTGAAAATAAAATTTTTGCATAGCTTAGTAGATATTTTTGGAAACAAACGAAAGTATCTATATTTTGTAACTTATTCTTGTCTGGCGTAATTTTCTTTTGTGTACAAACTTCTTAAATCTGCTATGGTTGGCAATTCAGATGGATGGGTATTTCCTCCTTTTGACATAAACTAAAAGAACTGGGTCTACAGGGGTTCATTTAGTTTCCAGCTGAGCAATACATGCTAGAGAATTCCCAGTGCTTCAGAGCAACAGAAATCAAAGACATACTGAAGTGAGAATACGTTTCTGAATTTATAATACTTGTTATTCATGTATTCTTTTTATTTCTTTTTATAACGCTGTTACATTCCACAGCGCTGTACAGAGGTGGCCCTTATTTACATTGTTCACTGTCCCCATTGGGCCTCACAGTCTAAATTCCAGTTAAACTTTCAGTATGTTTTTGGAGTGTGGAGGAATCCAAAGTACCCAGATGAAATCCATGCAAACACGAGGAGAACATATAAACTCCTTTCAGATGTTGTCCATGGTGGAATCTGAACCCCGGACACCAGCGCAACAGTGCTAACCACTGAGCCATCATGCTGTCAGTTTGTATTGGTATGTATTGTAAAGTGTTAGCAACTTCAACCAACAATGCATTCATAAATATATTTCCACTGATCTTACTAAGTAGGAATAAAATTTCAGTGACAGTAGCTCATTAATAACTAATAAACAAACATTCCCTTGCTTATGTTTAAAAACAGTATGCTTCTTCTTTTATCTACACAGATCGCCAAGGATTATGCCAAACTAAAGGGTGAGAATCTGGCTCGCTTAGGTGTAAACATAAATGTGTGGGCTCTCCGTGTACACAATTGTACTTACCCGACCACCTGCCAGCTTACTTCCAGATCCATGACATGATCCACCTGGTAAAGAAGTAGCTACAACCTGAGGATGACTAGGGGCCATCAGTATATATTGGTGGTGTTGGATTACACCACCCATTACCCTGAGGCTGTTCCTTTGCAGAATTCTTCATCTAAAAGTATTGTGAAGAAACTATTTTATATGCTCTCTCATACTGGCATACCGAAAGAAATCCTAACTGACCAAGGAACTCTTTTTATGTTCAAAAGTCATTAAAGATTTGTGTTAGTTATGAACATTAAACATCGGTGCACAACTGTATATCACCCAGAAACAGATGGTCTTGTTGAGAGCTTCAACAAGACGCTAAAGAATATGTTAAAGAGCGTGGTTAGTATGGATGGCAAGGACTATGACTGTCTTCTGCCATATTAAATGTTTTCAGTTCGTGAACTTCTAGAGTCATCCATAGGATTACAGATTTCTCCCCGTTTAAGCTGGTCTATGGTAGACGTCCACAGGACCTCTTTGATATAGAAGTACACCCCTACAAGAGTGTGATCAAGCATATCTACCTAATGCAGGATAGAATTGCTGTGGTCATGCAAATAGTTAAGGAACATTTACAGCAGGCACAGGAAGCCCAAAACCAGGTGTATAACTAGAGATGGGCGAATTTCTCAAAAATTCAGTTCACCGATTTTGCTGAATTTTCCGACAAAATCCATTTCGGTCTGAATTACTTCGGGACAAATCACGTTAAAAAACACTTTTAAAAACCTATTTCCTGGCTGCACAGAGCCTGTAGGGTGCTGTAGAACATTGTGCCATGCTTAAATATGCAGAGGGAGCATGGTTTGGTCTTCATACAATGCTGTGTTTTAGTATGACACGCACACGACTGTCGCCGCTATTAGAATCGCTTCACCCTTCAATTCCCTGGGCACTTACGGGCAAAACTGACCAAAAAACTGAAGCATGAATGCAGCCTGATAAAGTCATGGCAGGGGCGTTGCTAGGGTCCTAAAACATCCGGGGCTCGGGCCCTTTGTGTTTTTCTGGGTAGGGCTGGGTTCACACGACATTTTTCACGCCTTATTGTGAACTGCGGATGTTTTTTTACAGAGAAAAACCTTGTGTTCCTGTCACTAATTTTCTGCACATTCCACACAGATCCCGTCATCTCCCAGCAGTCACTGTACAGAAAAAAATCACCAATGACAAATTTACTTTTTCAGAACTTCTCACCTTCATATGACAATACCCCTAAACAGTCACCAAAACATACAACTACACATGGAGCAAATATACCGGACGAGTGATTGTTACTAAACCCTCCTACAAAACCAAGACCCCAAACTATTACTACTTAAGGCTCAAATAATCCTGCCAGACCCCGACCGAAGGGCGACCCCCACATGTGACCATCACTGTACACGGGCTCTGAGTACATATACCACCGCCATACAGGCAACAGATAGTGGTAGACACCAGGGTACACAGACGCGGAGGACTGTATATTACCGCCATACAGTGACCAGATAGTGGTAGTTACTATTTTGTATGTAGACTCTGCAGAAATATAAGTGATTACCCTGCAGTTACATTTAGTGACTCAACGGAGACGTCTTTTCTGATCAGCGTCGTTCACTTTCCCTTTTCTTCTCCATCCAGTTCACACCTTCATGCTGATTGCTCCCGCCAATACTTGTCCCGAGGATTTGACACAAATATCTTAGAATCCTCACATTTCCAGCAACTCCTTAATTATAGGTATAGCAGTCCCCTCGTTAGGTATATAGGGGCACTGAAGCAGTATATGGGGCCACAGGCATGTATATGGGGCCACAGGCAGGTATATGGGGCCACAGGCAGTATATAGGGGGGCACAGGCAGTATATAGGGGCACAGGCAGGTATATAGGGGCACTGAGGCAGTATATAGGGGCCACAGGCAGGTATATGGGGCCAAAGGCAGTATATAGGGGCACCGAGCATGTATATGGGGCCACAGGCAGTATATAGGGGCCCCAAAAAAGGTATATGGGGGCACTGAGGCAGTAATGGGGGCCACAGGCAGTATATGGGGGCCACAGGCAGTATATGGGGGCCACAGGCAGGTATAAAGGGGGCACAGGCAGGCGTATGGGGGCCACAGGCAGGCGTATGGGGGCCACAGGCAGGCGTATAGGGGCCACAGGCAGGCATTATAGGGGCCACAGGCAGGGATTATAAGGGCCACAGGCAGGCATTATAGTGGCACAGACAGGGATATGGGGGCCACAGACAGTGGTATGGGGGCCACAGACAGGCATTATAGGGGCCCTGAGGCAGGTAAACGCTTTAAAAATAACAACATTAATACTCACCTTAACTCCCCCGGCGAGCGCGCTCCTCTTCTGTCCTCTTCAGCCGGCGCCTCCTCCGGCAGCTCCTCGGGCGCACGGCCCATGATGCGCGTGCGCCCCAGGACAGGCACGTCGCGATGACATCACGTTTATCGCGACCTGCCGGCTGAGGCGCACGGGGCCGCGGCAGGTCCTCAGCGCTGTAGGAAACCCCGGGGCCCCGCTTTGTCGGACCCGCGGGTCCACCACTGTCTGTGGAGCAGGGAGCGCTCGCTCTCTGCTCCACAGACGCCCGCAGCTGCATGTGCGTCCAGCGGACGCACATGCAGCTAAAGGGCCAGTCGGTGCTCCCCAAACCCACGGCAGCGGCCTGGAGCCGGGAGACTCGGGGCACAGGGTGTTTTATTCGGGGCCCGACCCCGAATAAAACAGCCTAACGACGCCCCTGAGTCATGGTATCCCCAGCTGGAAAAAAACAAGCTGAGGGCTAAGATCCTACCATAGCGTCAAAGAACACAGTAGTAGGTTACTGGAGCCAGCACAGTCCAGCACAGTAAGGGGACGTCACAGCAAGGGTCACTCCATGAGGCCAGAGATTTAAATCATCACAGAATATGACAGAACCTGTTCTGTTAAACACTGATACATGTAGAGGCCCCCCCCCCCCACTTCCCCGAATGAGGGGAGAGGGTGTCGGCAGTAATTTTGCGTTGACGTCTCTGATCATTTTGCCCTTCCTTTAATCCGTTAGTGTCCGCTTTCAATTGGTCAATAATCCATCAGTATTGCTAAGGCCAAAAACAAACAGGAGTTGATCCAAAACAGAGATGACCAGTAAATGGGATATTTTCATGTCTTCTGTGTTCTGTATCCACTCCTGCTTTTGGCTACACAATCCTGATCCTTCCCATTCCTTCTGACAGCTGAAAAGAAGGGGAAAACCAAACATAGTGACAACATCATAGAATGGTGGAGGGTGGAAACAACATTAGGAAACCACAGGATATTCCTGTGAGACAGCGGTCACTTGGCAGCAGCATGAGTAGGCCACAGAATGGCACAATGACAAATTCTGGAGGTGGCAGCAACATCAGGAGCCCACAAAGTGGCACAATGGCACAGTGTGGAGATGACGTCATCAACAGCAGCAGCATGAGGTCAAAGAGTGGTGCAATGACAAATTTTGGAGGTGGCAAAAACAGGAGTAGGCCACAGAGTTGCACAATGACCGAGTGTGGAGGTGACGGCAGGAGCAACAGCATGAGGTCAGAGAGTGGCTCAATGACAGGGTGTGGAGGTCACGGCAGGAGCCACAGCAGCAGCATGAGGTCAGACAGTGGCACAATGACAGAGTGTGAAGGTGGCAAAAACAGGAGTAGGCCACAGATTTGCACAATGACCGAGTGTGGAGGTGACGGCAGGAGCAACCGCATGAGGTCAGAGAGTGGCACAATGACAACTTCTGGAGGTGGCAAAAACAGGAGTAGGCCACAGAGTGGCACTAAGACAGAGTGTGGAGGTCACGGCAGCAGCCACAGCAGCAGCCTGAGATCAGACAGTGGCACAATGACAGAGTGTGTAGGTCATGGCAGCAGCCACAGCAGCAGCATGAGGTCAGACAGTGGCACAATGACAGACGACCTGCTCCTGGTGTGGGGAGGAACGGAAGAAGAGGCTTTTCTCTTCGAACAGTATGTTAATGATAACAACATGAATCTACATTTCACTTTGGAATGGCACAGGAACAGCATTAATTATCTGGACGTTAATCTTGTGGGTGAAGGACACAGGAGAGAGGTTTTACCATATAGAAAGACCATTTCACGGAATGCAATTTTACATGCGAGTTCTAGTCATCCTAAGCATGTTGTGGAGGGAATCCCTTTTGGAGAACTAATAAGGATTAAAAGAAATTGTTCAAATTTAGATCTTTTTCCTAAATTCCAAGCAGAAGTGAAAAATAGATTACGTTCTAGAGGGTATCCACTACGGTCCCTTAACGAAAGCAGTGAAAAAAGTATCCCACATTCCTAGAGAGGATTTGCTAAAAGAGAAACAGATAGCTTTCCAAAATAGAAAGAATAGTGAAGTTACATTTACCACGACGTATAGTCCACAATTCAAAAAAATTTGTAATATAATAAAAAGATACCTCCCTTTGTTGATGGCTCAGGAAAACATGCGAAATTTTGTAGCAGAAAACAATATACGTTTTGTCCCCAGAAGAGGACAAACTTTACGTTCTATTTTATCTCCTAGTTTATATTTGTCGGATACCAACAAATCAAATGTATCCTGGCTATCTACCATAGGAATGTACAAATGTGGACATACTCGCTGCACAGCCTGCAAACACGTGACCAACTCTAAAACATTTACATCAGAAGCCACAAAGGAGTCCTTTAATATGATGTCCTATATAAATTGTAACACACATTTTGTAATCTATCTTATCACTTGCAAGACATGTCATATTCAATATGTGGGCTGCACTAGTACTGCGTTAAAGGTGCGGATTCGTAGACATTTGTCTGATGCACAGAGGCCCCTATGTGTAGGTGCATCCATGGCCTCTAAGCACTTCCATGAAGTGCATGCAGGCGATGTTTCCCACTTTGTATTTCAGGGCATTGAAAGAGTCTTCAAGCCTAGTAGAGGCGGAGATCATAGAGGCAAGCTGCGTGCCAGAGAATCTTGGTGGAATTAAAATTAAATACAGGTACCCAGAGGGTCTTAATAAAAGACACATTTAATGTGTCAGTACAAACTTTTTTTTTAAATGTAACCGAACATTGTTTTTTTATACATATGCTTGTTTTTAAAATTTTGTATATATTTTTTAAAGTTTGCCAACTACAGCACGGATGTCATCACCTGACATGGTCCATGAACTCTCATAAATATAAAAGAGTTTGGTCAGTGTGAATTGTTATGCCATGAATAAGAGGTTTTTTTTGCTCCGAAACGCGCGGGGTTAGATGCGTGTATCTTTTCTTTAAAAATGTTTGGATTTTAATACAGTTTGAATAAAGGTTGGAAAATTTTTTAACTCTTGTAGGAAGCCAAAAACCCGGGTACCGTGTTCTTTTCTTTTTCATCTACTTTCAAGTAGGGCCCCAGAGTGGGACAAAAACAGAGTGTGGAGGTCACGGCAACAGCCACAGCAGAGCGAGATCAGACAGTGCACAATGACAGAGTGTGAGGTCATGGGAAACAGCCACACAGCACATTTTAGGTCGACAGTGGCCACAAAAAGACAAATTCTGGGAAAATGGCAAAAACAGGGGAGGCCCAAAAAGTGGACAATGACAGAGTTGGAGGTCACGGGACAGCAAAAAAAAGGTCATAGAGTGGCACAATGACAGGGTCGTAGGGGGACGGCAGCAGCACAGCACAGCATGAGGGCAGAGAGTTTGGCACAATGAAGGGTGTGGAGGGCACGCCCACAACAGCACAGAGGTCAAGGATTGGCACAAGACACAGTGGGGGTCAGGCAGCAGCCCAAACAGCGCATGATCAGACAGTGGCACAATACAAATTCCTGGAGGTGGCAAAAACGGAGTAGGCCACAGGTGGACAATGACAGAAGTGGAGGTCAGGGGAAAACAGCAAAGCTTGAGGTCAGGGTGCCCCAATGACAGGGTCTGTAGGTGACGGCAAGACATCAGCAGCAGCTGAGGCAGGGGTTTGGGCCAAAATGAAAGGGTGGGAGGGCACGGCACCAGAAACACAGCATGAGGTCAGAGTTGGCACAATGCACAGTGTGTAGGTACGTCAGCGCCACAGCAGCAGCATGAGGTCAGAAGGGGGCACAATGAAAAATTCTGGGGGGGCCCAAAACGGAGTAGGCCCACGAGTGGCACATTGAAGAGTGTGGGGTCCCGCAGGCAACAGATGGGTCAAAGATTGGCACAATGACAGGGGGGGGAGGGCACGGCCCAGCAACAGCAAAAAGAGGTCAAGATTGGCAAAATGACACAGTGCAGGGTCATGGCCCCCGCAATAGCAGCGCAGCAGCATGATTCAAGAGTGGCAAAATGAAAAGGTGTGGAGGGGGGGTGGGAAATACCAGTCCTGTAAAGATGGTAGTGGAATGGAGAAACTGGAAAGCAGATGTGGGCATAGGCGGGGGGCGGTATGGGAATAGTGGCTCAGGCAGGTAGTTTGACCCAGATCATTTCTCAAAGTTTTGGTGAGGCGTCTGGCTGATGTAATTGTTTTGCCTAAGGCAATGTTGTTTGGAAATCCTGGCCGTTTCCACGCCTGATTCATCTTGACAAAGGTCAGTCGTTCCACATTTCCCATGGACAAGCGGGTTCTCCTTGGGGTAACAATGGCCCCCGCTGCACTGAACACCCGCTCTGTTGCCACACTACTGGCCGGGCAGAACAGCTTCTCCACTGCAAACTCGGCAAGTTGCGACAACACATCCAGTTTGGCTGCCCAGTAGCCCCAGGGATCTTCTAACTGGGGTGGCGGGAGTGTTTCCAAAGGGTAGGCCACAACCTGTTGGCTCAGGGTATGCTCCAGGTCCTGCTGCTGCTGCTGGCGGGTGCCCTCCTCACTAGGTGGGTGAAGGAAGCTGCTCATCAGCGACTCCAGACTTAGGTTGCTGCTGATGGAGCTGGTACTTCTCTTACCCCTCTACCTTCCCACAGCAGCCACGGCAGTGGAACGTGAGCGCTGACGAACCCCCCGGTCAGACCTGTCAGAGGATGGACGATGCCGTACATAGGCAGCGGCCAACTGACTACGGAGGATTTCTCTATAGTATTTGAGTTTGTCCTCCCTCTCAGCAGCTGGGAGAAAGGCTCCCATTTTAGACCGGTAGTGAGGGTCCAATAGGGTGGAGAGCCAGAAGTCATCCCTCTGCCGGATGCTGACTATTCGGCTGTCACTAGCCAGGCAAATCAGCATGCTGCAGGCCATCTGCACAAGTGACTCTGAGGGACTCCCTTCCTCCATCTCCGCTGTGTACTGCCACGGTGCTTGCGGGTCATCTGCCTCGTCTTCTTCATCTCCACCTACCTCCTCCAGCTGCTCCTGCTCCTATTCTCCTGTCACCTGGGTATAAAAACGACTCATTTCACCAGACAATGCTTGTGCTCCAATGTCCTCCTCTTCCTCCAGTTCAGGTCTTCCGGCCTCATGTGGCTGCGAGATGTAGTCGCCACGTCTCCAGTCCCCTGCCCAGACAGATTGTTCAGCATCTGTTCCAGGACATGAAGCAGTGGAATGACGTTATGCATCCTGTAGTCCTGGCGACTGACAAATAACATCGCCTCCTCAATCGGCCTCAGCAAATGGCAGGTGTCACGCATGAGCTGCCACTGGCTGACATCAAAGTTACACAGGAGTGTACTCCTGTCCGCCTGGATAATCAAAAAATATTAAAGGCCTTTCTCTGTTCATACAGTCGGGGCCAACATGTGCAGGCTGCAATTCCAATGGGTGGAAACATCGCATATCAGCGTGTGTTGGGGGGAGGCCGTTCTGCTGCTGCAACTCGAGGAGGGTGTGCCTGGATTTGTAGGAATGGATGAAGTGTTTCTCCCATTGTCCGTTACCATGGTTCCGATTTGCACTTGGTGCGGAGAAAGCCACACATCGATTTCTAGCTGCATGACACGGAGCAGTTCCTCCCCTGTGTGACTTCGTTCGCCGAGGCAAGCCAGGTGTAGAACTGCGTGACACCACTGTGCCCTACACATGTGGTATGATGGAGCAGGACTTGTGGAGGCTGAGATGGTGGTGAAGGAGGAGGAGGAGGACATTGGCGCAGGAGCCGCAGTTTGACAACGTGGAGGAGAAAGCGCCGTCTCCTATCCAAGTTGTTGGTGTGGCTGGGCAGGAAGCACATTCACCCAGTGGGCCGTAAAGGACATGTACTGGCCCTGACCGTAGTTACAGCTCCACACATCCACACTGCTTTGCACCTTGGAATAAACCGATAAGCTAAAGGACTGGCCCACCTTCTGTTCTACATATTTGTGAAGGGTTGGTACTGCCTTTTTGGAAAAGAAATTACGGCTTGGTACTCTCCACCTCGGCTCGGCACAAGCCATTAGTTCTCTGAACGGTGCAGAGTCCAGCATTTGGAAAGGGAGGGACTGCAGTACCAATAACTTGGACAGGAGCATGGTCAGCTTTTGCACCTTAGGATGGTTGGACGTATACTGTTGTCTCTTTGTAATCGCTTCGTTGAATGACTGCTGGCGCCATGAGTAGCGAGGAGCAGGAGCATCTGGACTGGGAGATGATGGCAAAGAGAAACAGCTCCCTTTTGCAGAGGTGGTGGAGCCTTGACTGGCTGCAATGGCATGCGTGCCACTGGGCGCTGCTGCTGCTGCGGCGGCAGGATGGACCAGGATGGACCGCCACGTTTCTCCCAGGCCACCGGATGGTGACGCTGCATGTGTTGATGCAGGGCCGTGGTGCCAACATTAGGTCCCTGGCCACGCTTCACTTTCTGCCCACAGATTCTACATATACCCATATTTGGCTCCTCCAGTGTCTTAGCAAAGAACTGCCACACCGCCGTGTAGCTGATTTCACCGCCAACACTCCGCACTGAGTGAATACTACCACCGCTGCCTCGTTGAGCCCCTGTGCCGCTACTTTCTTGGACCTGCGAAGAGGGTTTTCTACCCCGCGGCCGTTTGGTTCCCGATCTCAAACTGCTGCTACCCTGCTGACTCACGGCCATACAACCCACTTGCTGGCTGCGCCGCTGCATGACGCGAAAGCTGATGCCCTCTTCTCCTGACGATGATGAAGCCCATGCTTCACCTTGCTCCCAAGTGCGGTCGGCTACATCATCATCGATTATTGTTTGATCTTCACTGCTGTCCTCCTCAACGTTCTTGGTATGCAGAGGCTGACCCCTCACAACATGACCTCCCATGCCACTCTCCACATCTATACTTTGCTGCCAACTGCACGAAGCAGGGCATATTGGCCCCATTTCTTCACTGGCAAGTAGCTGCTGACTGTCCTCCTCAAATTGTTCATCCTCGCTGCATAGTGGCGCTGAGCCCAGATCTCTGGCTGAAGGAACCGGATTGGACAGAGGTGGGTTGAGGACAGGTGAGGGCCGCTGACCCGCTCCCGGGCCATGCCAACTAAAGATTGTGTCTGACGTTCCCACCGACTCTTGGCTGGGGTTGTTAAATGTTATCTGGGAGGAAGTTGATGATCTAGTCAACCAATCAAGAACCCTTGGGTTGCTGGTCAACACACACCCCCTAGATGACACTGGCAAATCTGGCCTCACCGAGTCACCTCTACTGTGACGTCCCCTTACTGTACTGCGACCTGTTCCTGCTCCAGGAATGATTGTGCCACTGCCACTCGCATGTGAAGAGCCTACCACCTCTCTGTCTGACATACTGTTTGTTCAAAAATGTACAGACTCTGTTTAATGAAGATATCTGTGTATGATAAATACTCACCCTGTATTTGACTCCAAATGAATCCACTAACAGGCTTGGGTAACCCTTGGATATTAATTGCGCAAAGAAATGAGCAGCCAAAAAACTAACTGGTATGTGTTAAAACGCCTTTCCTTTTTACTTTTAAAAGAAAAAGCAGAAAAAAACACTTAATTAACCTTTTGGATTAAAATTTTGCTACAGGTATTTAAAAAGGAAAAGAAAATTTTTTTTCTTTGGGTTTTAAAAAACCCATTTATTTTAATGACTCCCAAAAGCAAAAAAAAAACATGCTTTTAAAAAACCCCCTTTGGGGTTTTTAAATTTTCGCAAAAAAGAAATGAGCAAACCCAAAAATTTTAAAGGGGATTTTAGATTGTAAAAACGCTGTTTTTTTTTAACTGGGAAAACAACAGCAAAAAAAGGCTTTTGATAACTCTTGGGGGGGGGGGTTTTCAATGTGCTCCCCGAAATTTACCAGATGGGATTAAAATGTATATGCAGCTGGGTTTTTGGGGCGCCACTGGACTTTAAATTCCAAAAACCCACTAAAACAAAATTAGAACGGTTAAAAAGAAGTAGTCTTGAGGGGAAAACTGTGCCCACTCCCCAAAAAAACGTTTGTATAAAAGTTATTTCTTTTGTGTGAGGCCTCAGCTACTGAGCGCAGCCAAACTTTCAAAACGGCACGAGAGAGGAGTTTTTGAATGCCCGCATCGCGGGCCGGCTTTATATAGTGCGGTGGGCCCCACAAGGGAAACCCGCCGGTTCTGTTTTGGGTTATCTTTTGCAAATGTTATTGAGGATGTTCCTTTCTTTCCCCCCAGGGCTTTCCTTTCCCCCATGTTTTTTTGCCTGTGGGTCGCGTCCCTTTTTTTCAATTAAAAACCCCGCTTTGTTCCCCCGAATCCCCAAACTTTGACTTTGTTCAGAATCGAAGTTTTCCTGAAATTTCCCAAAAGAATTTCCCCTTCGTTAGAATTTGATTCGCCCATCTCTATATATAACAGGTCAGCCAAGGTGAGGAGCTTGAACCTGGGTGATCAGGTGCTAGTGCTGGTGCCTACATTAGAAAGTAAGTTCCAGGCACAATGGCAAGGACCCTGTGAAATAATTGAAAAGGTCGGGGAGATGAACTATAAAGTTTATTAGCTGAGCAAAAGGTAACCACAACAGGTATATCATGTATCATTTAAACCCTGGAAAGAGAGAGAGACCCTGACAGTTGTGAGTACTCCCAATTGTGTCATCCGAAAAGTGTGTGTATCAGAGTCCTTGTCAAAGTCCCCGAAAAAAAGGGGGAATCTGGGAATTTTATACCAAAAAAAATAATTTAAAATATTTTCGAGGGGTTTCCAGGGCGAAAAAAGGACAAAAAAAATGGGATTTTTCATTGAGCCTAAGATATGGGTCCCCTTTTAAAAACCCTTTCCAAGTTCCCGAGATGAGCGATGGGCGTATCCAAAAGGGGTCAGCAAAACGTTGGACCTTGGGGTGATTGAGGAGTTAAAAAGTAAATTATAGAGTCCTATTGTGCTCATCACAATTGGGAGACTCGGTCATGCCCCCGGGAATTTCTCCAAAAGGACCCACTAAAAAGGGGGGCTGGCAAAATTTCCCCCCTTAATATAAGGTCTAAAGGAAAAAAAATTAGCTTTGGGGCCCCAAAAAAATGGTTTTCTTCCTTTTTTTTTCCTGCCTTTTGTTTTGGTTTTTGGGGCCCAAAGCCAAACCCTTTTAAAAAGGTTTAAAGGATAAACCTTTCCCCAACCCATCTTTATTTAAGCATTTGGTTTCTTTCCTAGAAGGGCATTAATTTTCCCTTTTGTGAGGACTGGGACTAATTCAAATTTCATAAGGTTTTTGGCAGTACTTAATTTCGAAAGAAGCTGGGGAAACAGCAAACCCTAAGAAATGTGGCCCTTTGGGGGTTTGGGGGGAAGCATGGTTTTTTGTAATATTTTTATTTTTAGGTAGTGGTGTTAAAAAAAACCCCAGGTTAAGAAAAGTGGAGGCTGTACGGGGGCTTTGGGAAAGAACCCCTAATAAAAAAGCCGGGGGGGGAAGGGCTTTTCCAGGTATTGTGGGTTAAATATCTGAGGGGTTTATTCTATACAATTTCTTGTATAGGGGGACCCCCTCACAGTTCTGACAAGGCACGTAAGTCCATTAAAAGGTCACCTGGAACCCAAAAGGCAGGGGAAAGGGGGGTTTTTAAGTTTTTTAAAAATTTGGGCCTTTGTAAATTTTCCGTTCTGATCCCCTTAACTTTAAAAAAAGGGGGTTTTTTATTCTGCAGAGAGATGTATTTAATGTGGGGGTGGATGCAATCCCTTTTTGCAGGAGGGGGATGGAGAAGAAAACCCTCAAGTCGATAATTAACCCCCCTTTTAAAGCCCAAGGCCCATTTTTTTTTTACAATCGTTTTTTCTCTTCCCTTTTCCAGAAATTTAAATTTTTTTTTTTTTCATCCCATTTGACATATGAGGGGTTTTTTTTGTGGAAAAAAGATGTTCTTTCTAATGGTGAAAATTATTGTACCATAGAAAATAAGGGAAAACCGGGAAAAAAAATTCCCGAGTGGGGCAAAAAGAAAAAAAAAAAAAAAAAAAAAAATAATTGCGCCCTGTTTGCAGGGGGGTTTTGCTTTTTACAGAAATTTAAAACTTTGGTTAAAAAATTTTTTGGGCCCCCATGGGATGAAAAAATGTCTAGGTCAAAACTCGGCCTTTTGTTGCCCCTAGCAACCAATCAGAGCGGCCCCTTTCATTTTTTTTTGTGCTCTGGGGAAAATGGAAAGGGCGTCTGATTTGGTTGCTATGGGGGGAAAAAAAGGGGAATTTTAGACCCAGGGCAGTTTTTTACATGTGGCCCTATTTTTGTTATTTTGTATTTCTACCAAATGTATTCTGGCAATACCAAACATGTACGGCTTTCATTATGTTTTGCCATCGTAAAAATTCCAAACATTTTCTATATTTGAAATTTGCATGGCCGCGCCATTTTCTGCAACCAATAACTTTTTTTTACTAAAACGTAAGGACTTGAGTGAGACGGCATTTTTTGTGGGCTGAAGTGTATTTTTACTGCTACCAGTTTGGAATACATGCAACTTTTTTGATCAAATTTATTCCAATTTTTAGGGAACATTAAATGACCAATAAAAAATGCCTTAGGGTGTACAAAGATGGCGTTTTTTCTACTTCCTGATTAAGACACGGTAATGAGGTTCAGTAGTGTGTGTGGCCTCCATGTTCCTGTATGACCTCCCTATAATACCTGAGCATGCTCCTGATGTGGATGTTCTCCTAAAGGATCGCCTCCCAAACCACAAACCCAGTCTGTGTTGCAACATTGCATTGGTAGAAGGAGCGAGACATGATGTCCCGGATGTGCTTGATTTGATTCAGGTCTGGGGAACAGGCAAGCCAGTCTATAGCATCAATGCCTTCATCATGCAGGAACTGCTGACACACTTCAACCACAAGGAACCCAGGGCCCACTGTACCTGCATATGGTCTCACAATGGGTCTGAGGATCTCATCCCAGAACCTAATGGCAGACAGGGTACCTCTGACTAGCACATGGAGGGCTCTGCGGCCCTCCAAAGAAATGTCTCCCTACATCATTACTGAACCACTGCCAAACCGGTCATGCTGGAGAATGTTGCATGTAGCAGAACATTCTCCATGACATCTCTGTACTCTGTCACGTCTTTTACATGTGCTCAGTGTGAACCTGCTCTCACCTGAAAAGAGCACATGGCGCCAATGTGGAATCTGTCAATCTTGTCATCTTTCCTTCAATTGCAACCAGTCGTCCTGTCCTTGCAGCTGAAAGACACCCCCATAGTATGCTGCTGCCACCACCATGTTCCACTGTTGGGATTGTCTTGGGCAGGCGATGAGCAGTGCCTGGTTTTCTCCACACATACTGCTCAGAATTAATCTTCATCTCATCAGACCAGAGAATCTTATTTCTCATAATCTGGGAGTCCTTCATGTGTTTTTTTGCAAACTGTGTGCAGGCTTTCAGATGTCTTGCACTGAGGAGAGGCTTCAGTCGGCACACTCTGTCATAAAATCCCGACTGGTGGAAGGCTGCTGTGATAGTTGCCTTTGTGGAACTTTCTCCCATCTCCCTACTGCATCTCTGGAGCTCAGCCACAGTGATCTTGGGGTTCTTCTTTACCTCTCTCACCAAGGCTCTTCTCCCATGATTGCTTAGTTTGACTGGACGGCCAGGTCGAGGAAGAGTTGTGGTCGTCCCAAACTTCTTCCATTTAAGGATTATGGAGGCCACTGTGCTCTTAGGAACCTTGAGTGCTACAGAAATTCTTTTGTATCCTTGGCCAGATCTTTGCCTTGCCACAATTCTGTCTCTGAGCTCCTTGGGCAGTTCCTTTGACCTCCTGATTCTCATGTGCTCTTACATGGAATGTGAGCTGTGAGGTATTATATAGACAGATGTGTGGATCTCCTAATCAAGTCCAATCAGTTTAATAAATACGGCTGGACTCCAATGAAGGAGTAGAACCATCTCAAGGAGGATCAGAAGGAAATGGACAGCATGTGAGTTAAATAAGAGTATCAAAGCAAAGAGTCTGAATACTTATGACCATGTGGTATTTCAGTTTTTCTTGTTTAATAAATTTGCAAAAATATCTACATTTCTGTTTTTTTTCTTTCAAGATGTACATTAATGAGCAAAATAATTAACTTGTTTGATCTTACCAAATGGCTGCAATGAAACAAAGAGTGAAAACGTTAAAGGCGTCTGAATACCTTCTATACCCACTGTAGGTGCATGCTGGTGTGGCAGCCAAAAGCAATGCAAACACAGCACAATATCAGCAGCACTCTATAAGTACTAAAAACAGTCAAAAGGTACATAGGAATTTTTGGGAAAAGCATTTCTGCTACTTTGGAATGTATGAAAATTTTTAGGTTCTTGGTGTACATTTTTTATCAAAACTGTAAAGGCCCATCTACCAACGGCAAAGTGACTTCAATCCAGATGGCTGTTTTTTAGTGCTTGTAGAGGGCTGCAGATATTGTGTTGTGTTTCCATTGGTTTTGGCTGCCACACCAGCGTACACCTATATACTCATGTTTCAAAATGGATGTGCCTACCATATGTTGTTTTTAGACTGTTTGCATGGGGAAGTAGCTGGCCCCATCTTGGTTTTTGCACTCCACCCATCTGCACAGGTTTTTTAAACTGATCAGGTAATAGCTGGAATCTTCTCTCCCTGAAATGTGGAGGTCTGAACAGACACCAAGAGAGGCGATATATAACGTAGGTTCCTATCTGGATTGAGGTCACCTTGCCATTGTTAGATGGGCTTTTACAGTCTTGATAAAAAATATACACTAGGAACCTCAAAATTTTCACATATTCCAAAGTAGCAGAAATGCTTTTTCAAAAAATTCCTGTCTCCTGTGACTGTTGTTTTAGAGCTTATAGAGTGTTGCTGATATTGTGTTGTGTTTGAAAAACTAAATGTGACAGAAAATGCACCATGATATGTCATCTGTTTCAATGCTTTTATAGAGATAAGAGCAACAAGCTGTGATATTACAAGTTAAACTTTGCTACATCTGTACAGTAGGAAGTCACTCAAGACTACCCTTTGCTGGTAGCTATTTCATGTCTTTTGAGTAGTTCATCAGGGGAGTTGGGCAGCAGAATTAACAAACATATTATTGGTTTAGCTAATCTCAATTTTATTGAATACCTTTGAGATTTATTAAAATATCGATTTAAAGCCAAACATTATCACCCAATAACCATGTTCCAAATTTAGTGAAAAGCTTTCTGAATGACTTCAAGTTGCTAAAGCAGCAAACATGAAATAAATTACTCCTAAATTATATGTGGGTTGATTATCATGTCTAGAGTGGAACATAGCTGTTCTTTGTAAATATTGCCTATAGGAATTTTAATTTGTATCTGTTTTTGCTTGACATTTCTAGCATGTAATCAGTGAATCCAACAATAGCAAATTTTCATTTATTATTTGCTAGTAGTGTACAGGTGCACAATTACAGAAAATGTGTAGACAAATATGGCTATAACTGATGATTACTTAAAGGTCATGCATCAAGTTTCATATTTAGAAATAAAATAAAAAAGTAAGATTATAAATTCATTGTAACTAAAGGCATGCATTTCTTTATTCCCCTATGTATAATGAATAGGAAACATACATTAAGTTAGACTGGGAATTAATGTGTTATGTTATACTTTTACATTAAATTTATGAATGTTTTTAATTGTTTATGAAATTACAAACGTACTGTATATCCATAAAATAATGAAAAGTGTTCTATGGAAGTTGTGAAACAAGTAGAGGGCATAATCTGTTAATTAAAAATGGCATTTTGCATGAAGGACTTTCCTGCCCCTGCTTTCTGATCTTCATACAAAATTAACTAAACCTCATCAAATTTTCATGGGCCATAAACTTAGTTTTGTGTCACTCATTTGAAATACTGAACCACAATCGGCACTTAGAATCAAAATACATTGAAAAAAAAAATGGAAGCATTGAATGCATAGTCTAAATATAAAGTCTTGATTAGGACACAGCGTTGAAACTTGTAATACACTGGAGAGAATTATGAGGTTGTTAAACTATCAGTGGAATGAATAGCAAAATAGTATATGTCCTTTGTGAAACACTATAGATGAGATTTAAAATCACTCCAATGAGGGCATGTAAATTGCTTGCTGCCATTTCAGTATAACGGATGCTCAGTCAAAAGAATTACTATGAGTTAGGCCCTGTGACAACAAAAACAAAAACTGTGTGTAGCACTGCAGAAATAAGTGCTGCATACTCCTGAAATTATAACCATAATATTCTGTAAACATCTGTAGTCTGATTGGCTGGCAATTGTTGTATGTCAACATATTACACTGACTGACTAATGTATATGGACATACATGTAGACACACTGTTTAGTTCAAAAGAGCACAAATTGGACTCCATATGCCACCCATGCTTGGTAGATGAAGGAGATGAGTCAGCCCCAGGCTTGGACTGGCCCACAGGGGAATATGGGAAACCCCCGGTGGGCGCTTGTGCATGATAGACCTGGAGTTGTTTTTTTAACTGCATATACATCCACAGAAGAGGCAAAAAAGCATAGAAAGAGAGGCAAAAAGGAAGAGGCGGAGCATAGAAGGCATGTGCAGTCCTTTACAGTAGCTGTAGGGTGGGCCCCCAAAATAAACTCCAACTGTGGGCCAATAAAAACTCAACTGGTGGGCTCCTAGAGTCATCCCAGTCCAACACTGGTCAGCCCCCTGACCAAGACATCAGTGATGACATGCTGAATCCTGGCATGTCATCTGGCCAGCGTGTACTTTCATACAGCCGGCGTCTAGCCGCACGGAAGTATGCGAACATACCCTAACTTTACGCAAGAAATTAATTAGAAACTAGTTTTTTCCATCTTAATATTTATCAACATTTCATCTACATACTTGCCTCAAAATGCATCAGTTTTCTGATTCTTTCTACACCCATTCAAAAAGACAATTCCTTCCCACTGCAGCAAGTTGCATACTTGTTATTTGCAGGGCACAATCTTTGTATCAAATGGTATAATTTTATTAGTCCTAATTCAATTAAAAAACACATAAATGTACATAAAAAGTCAACACCCAAACAAAAAAGACAAACCCCTTACCCACAAATTAAGTATACAAAAAAAAAAGGACCCAGTACCCTACAAAGTAAAAAAAAACACAAGCGCAACCCACAATTAAACAGCATGATCCAGAATGTAAGTATGTACTTAACCCTGTGATGATAGTGGCTGGGCAAGGAGCGTGTGACCACTATGCACGTTTCGCTCTGCGCATCGTTAAGGGGAGTGGTTAGTAGGGGGCATATATCGACATATAAATATATTGCAGTGACCAATCATATCGCTCCAACTAATGATGGATAAAACAATATACCAAGGAGAGTCACAACATTTGTTTGTCATATGGAAGAACAAATGAGAGATTGACTCTCTCCGGACCAGAGCACCATTTCTTGTGACCAATATTTTTTTTTTTCATTTACATAAGTAAAGGTTTGTTTTCTGCAGTATATATATATATATATATATATATATATAATTATTTAATTTATTTTTTTTACTATCAATCCATGGTGTTTACCATGCAATCAATAGTATTATATTTTGATAGAGCTTACTTTTACAGATGCAACAATACTAATTATGTTTAATTATTTTTTTTAGAATTTGTAAAATAGCAATATTTTATAACACTTTTTTATTGCACATGTATTTCTTAAAGGGGTTGTCTCACTGCAAAGATTATATTTCAAATTAAAGGTCATTAAAAAACAAGCAAGTCTGCAATATATGTCAATTACAAATCCCCTACCAATTTCTAGATAACTTGTCTTGTAGAGGCACCAGAGGCTGCTCAGGTCTCTATGGACACCGACCTGCTTGTCTTCCCTCATAGGCTGCTGGCTCCTGCATCTCATCACAGCAGGTCGGAGTCGGGAGCAAGTTCTCCTGTCCTTTAATTATTTTTCACTGCCTGTTAACTGTTTCCTGCCCAAGTCATCCACTCTGGCAGAATACTCATTAACATTCACTCTCCCTGTCTACCTATTCATGCTACTCAGGCAGGAAAGAGTTAACATGTAGTGAATAATTAGGCAGATTAGGGAGTTAAGAGACAATCTGCTGCCCAAGGTGAATGAGGGGAGGGGGATGAGTTTGGTCAAGAATGACAGGGCAGCCATATGGAAGGAAGATCACACATGGATGGATGCTATTGAACTGTAAATAGGAGTGCAGCAGGGGGAGGAAAACTTATCTAGACAAATGCTCTCCCTTCCAATGCGGAGACTGAATGAATTAGTCTCTGCATCCACCAGGAGAGAGCACAGCAGCATGATGACTTCACCTACATGAAGGGAGGGGGAAAGGAGACCAGGAAGCCAGTAATCCCGCCCAAGATTTGAAAAATCCAACACAGAAAACAGCAGCAAGGTAGGATGAAAGCCCGACGCGAGACAACTCTTTTAAGGGAACTTAATCACTAGGGGGCAGAGTTGCTTGTACACTATTATGTAATGATAGTATATTGCAGAACAGTTGGCATGACAATCAGTCAACACCCCATGATCTTGTTAATCCCTTGTATCCCATAGTCACATTGACTGAAGCATCAAGGGGTAAATGCCAAAGTAAGAGCTACCTATAATCCCAGCTGCTAGCAGTAGATACCAGCTGTAACAGCTATTACCTGCCACTTATAGAATAGGCTTAGCAAGTGAACCCACTCCATA
The DNA here is from genome assembly GCA_025379985.1 of Phyllomedusa bahiana. Lineage (NCBI taxonomy): Eukaryota > Metazoa > Chordata > Amphibia > Anura > Hylidae > Phyllomedusa > Phyllomedusa bahiana. Next base: position 27,481 of record JAODAL010025946.1, read on the forward strand.
TACCCTTATCAAGATCATGACGTAACTGTACGTCATATGTCAGTAATGGATTAAGTGACAGCACCTTACTGCTATATTCTCATGTGAAGAATATATTTATTTTTGAAGCATGTGCTCCAATTTCTTGAATTTCCAGATGAATGAGACAGAGTCCATTAATTCTACAATGAATCTGCAGCATATTAAATTAATTTCAATGGTGCCCATGTATGTCACAATAGATGCATCTTCGAGACTGCATATTGCATCTACTGAATGCCACAGTTTGAAAAAAAAAAAATCTTGCTGATTCTGGGGCACAGGAAAACAAACAGGTTGCACAAATGACTCTTGGCACATGAATCTTCAAGTAGATATGAAAAATATTTTTACCTGTAGGGTGCAAAGTTTTACTGTAATTTAAATTTTATTAATATCCTCCTGACATGTGCATGTACTGATTTATATAAAAAAAAATATTTTTTTATTACAAAAATTGACAATGTCTCCATAAGACATCAAAGTTAAAAATGTTATGGTATGTAATTCCCACACTTCTTTGGGATCAGTGCTGACAAATTTACTTTTTCAAAAGACTCTCACCTACATATGACACAGTAATACCCCTAAATAATAGTCATACAGGTACTGAATATCACACCTATACATGGAGCAAATATACCAAACGTATGATTGTTACTAAAGAAAATTCTACAATACCAAGACCCAATAATATTACTACATAAGGTTCAAATAATACTGCCAGACACTGACTAAATGTGACCACCGCATGTGATTACCAGCTCTAAACAGGTGCTCTGCAGATATATATCACTACCATACAGTGACCAAGTAGTGGTAGATACTAGCTGCATGTAGGCTTTGCAGACATATAAGTGATCACAGTGCAGTTACATAAAGTGACTTATAGGAGAGTTTTTTCTGATTGGAGTCCATTCTCTTTTCTTTTTTCTTTCCATTCAGCCCAGAACACCATGATAAATTCTCCCGGCCACCACTCGTCTCTGCAGAATTTACCACATAAAAATTTTAGAATCCTCACTTTTCAGCACCTATATACCTACCTGGGAGAGTGGGGGGTTATATACCTACCTACCTAATGGTGGCCTATATCATGGTTATTCTCCATCCTCCACAGCAACCTACTTTCCTTTGATAGAAAAGCCAAGCGCCTGCTGTGAGTTTTGAGGAGTCACCCATCATTCCTTTATAGCTATATAAGCCCCCCCAACAGTATGAATGTAGGTCTATATAGCTGCCCTCAAAATAGACAGGAAGGCCAGCCCCCGCAGTAAGTCCCCCAGTAAGCCCCCCAGTAAGTAGGTAGACATATAGGTCCCCAAGCAAGTAGGTAGGCACTTTCAATAGCTAGGAAGGTAAATAGGTCCCTTCACTAGGTGGGTGGTAGTTATATAGGTCCCACAATAGGAAGGTAGTTATATGGTGCCTCCCAGTAGGCTGGTTGATATGTAGATCACCGTTAGGTAGTTATATAGGTCCCCTAGTAGGTTGGTAGGTATATAGGTCCCCTATTAGGTTGGTAGGTATATAAGTTCTCCTAGTAGGTTGGATAGTCTATAGATTCCCAAGTTGGCAGATAAGTAACCCACTTTGTAGGACCCCCATTAGTTTGATAGGTATAGGTCCCCCCAGTATGTAGGTAGGAATGGGTTCCCTTCAGCATTGTAGGTAGAAATAGGGCTCCCCAGTATATAAGTAGACATAGGTCCCAAAGTATATAGGTAGGTATAGGTCCACCAGTGAATAGGAAGGCACAGTACCCTCCAGTATATACAGTAGGTAGACATAAATCCCCCAATGTCTAGGTAAGCATAGGTCCCCCTAGTCTATAAGTAGGCATAGGTGCCCCCAGTATATAGATAGGCATAGGTCCACACCATAAATCGGAAAGCATAGGTCCCCCCAGTATATATGTAGGCATAGTTCCCCCAGCATATAGGTAAGCATAGGTCCCCACAGTACATAGGTAGGCATGGGTCCCCCCAGTAAATAGGTAGGCATAGTTCCCCCACTACATAGGTAGGCATAGGTCCCCCCACAAGTTTTTTTATACTGTTATTTTAGGTTTTAAGGGGGGGCCCAATTATTTAGGCTTCCCCCAGTATGTAGGTAGGCATAGGTCCCCACAGTTATATAGCTTGGCACAGGTCCCCACAGTATATAGACATAGGTCCCCTCAGTGTATAGCTAGGCATAGCTCCCCCGAGTATATTGGTAGACATAGGTCCCCACAGTAAATAGGAAGGCATAGGTCCCCCAGTCTGTGGTCAGCTCTGGTGGGTTACCCCGACATAAAGCTGACAGTCTACAGTTAAATTGATCTGTTTAGGTAGGCATAGTCCCCTGCAGATAGGTATGCATAGGGGGGTCCCCCCCCCCCCCCAGTTACATGGTAGGCATGGGTCCACCCAGTAATAGGTAGCATGGATCCCCTCTGTATATAGGTAGGCTTGTTCCCCCACTAAATAAGTAGGCATAGGTCCCCCCAGTACATAGGTAGGCATGGGTCCCCCCCAGTTAATTAGGTAGGCATGGGTCCCCCTCAGTATTAGGTAGGCATACGTTCCCCCACTACATAGGTAGGCATAGGCCCTCGTACATAGAGAGGCATAGTACCCCCCGTATGTAGGTAGGCATCGGTCCCCACAGTATATAGACATTGGTCCCTCGTATATAGCTCAGAGCATAGCTCCCCGAGTATATTGGTAGACATAGGTACCCCCAGTAAATAGGAAGGCAAGTCCCCCCAGGTCTGTGGGTCGTATCTGTGGGTTACCATGAACATAAAGCTGATCTGTATACAGTTAAATTGATCAGATTTATGGGTCATAGACTATTCTATGCTGACTTTCAGAGCTGATCAATATAACTGTACACTGATTGTCAGCTCTGTGGGTTACCCTGACTACAGTTAAATTGATCAGGTCTGTGGAAGTTAGTGTGCTCTGAGTAGTAGTGTCCGGCACCCTGTTCCTACTGAAGTGCCGCTCTCCTCCGACCCTGCGCAGTGCGCAGTAACATACAGGAAGCCCCCGCGGTGGCAGCAGAGCTAGTGAGGGGCGAGTAGTAGTGGCCGGCGCCGCATTTACTGTGTGAAACATACGATGGGCGCCCATGTACTGTAGTGATATGAGGGCTGGCCGGGGACTGAGACACTCGGGGCAGCAGGGATTTTATCCGGGCACGAGCCCCAGATAAAACTGCCTAGTGACGCCCCTGGGAACACATATGGCCTCATGTATGAAAACGGTCTAAGACTTTCTTTGCTTGCCTATAGCAACCAATTAGAGCTCCTCTATAATTTTTGCAGAATATTATATGAAATGAAGGGGAGCTCTGATTGGTTTCCATGAGCAGCAAAGAAAGTCTTAGACCGTTTTCATACATGATCCTTATAATATCTCAAAAATAGAAAAAAATTTAGATGTCACGGACCTGGACGTAGAAGGTGGATCCACTGGACCACCGCAAGTGATGGTGTAAGCCACGCCAGGAAACGGAATCTAAGTAGGTCCCCGGTTTTCACAGTGCTGCCGCAAAGCCCGGGATGGACTTGCTGCGGCGGGAGTTCTACCAGGCGTTCACCCCTGGACGTGGACTTGCTCGCGAGGTTGGGGTGGCAGCCAAGGTTATAGCGTGGTGCGAGGAATCGTCAGGGCAAGGCTAGTTGTCGGGGACAGGCAGAAGGTCAGGACAGGCGGCCTCAGGTTCGTGGTCGTGGACAGACAGAGTAGGTTCAGGGCAGGCGGCAAGGTGCGTTGGTCGAGGAACTAGTGAAGCTAATTGGTACGGTAAACGGTTAAGTCAGAACAAGCTTTGAACGTTTCTCTATAGGCTGAATGGGCACTAAAGATCCTGGGGGCGGCAACAGCCCCAGGAAAAGGGGCAGGCTTAAATAAGGGCAGTGACCGGCTATAGCCAATTACCGGTGCATGGCCCTGTTAAATCTCACAGCTGCCGGCGCGGGTGCCGCCTTAGAGATCGGGGACGGAGCGCCAGGGAGGCTTAGGCAGCAACAGGAGCGCGGCTGGGTACGTAGAGAAGGGAGCTTGGCGGGTGGGAGAGCGCGCCCACCGCCCGACATGCGGGCGGCGGGTGCCGCTCGTGCAGCTGATCTCGGGGTGCCCGCGACCCGGGATGGGGGGTCGCGGGCCCACCGTGACAGTACCCTCCCCCCCCTTCGGCCCTCCCACTTTTCTGGCCTGGAGAAACCTCTGACTGAATGATTGTCACGATCCGAATATTGCTCTCTGGCTCCCAGGACCTCTCTTCCGGGCCCGAACCCCTTCCAGTCAATGAGAAAAAACCACTTCCATGCTGGGTCGATTCTTTCATATTAGAATCTTCCTTTACCGTAAGTTCCGCCTCAGGGAGTGGGAGGAGCATGTACCCGAGAGAAGCAATTTAGATGACCGGTTTTAGCAGGGAGAAATGGAAGGGGAGTTTGGGACACCTCATGTGTGGGGGGGATGGCGATGATTGTTTGCTACTGGATTAATGCGCTTGTGACCTCGAATGGCCCCAAGAACCGGGGACCCAGCTTATAAGCTCAGGCCGTTGAAAAGTATATATTTAGCCGACATCCAACCTTGTCTCCTGGTGGAAGGTTGGCGGAGGTCTTCGCTTTTTGTCGGCTTGTGCCTGGTACGAGCAGAAGCTGTGGAGTAGCGAATGGGCGTCTGTTGTCCTGTATAGCTGTCAGGTCTGGACCAGCTTCCTACACAGGCAGGGTACCCCTCAGAAGGGCACAGAAAGGGGGAGGGGTGGGGCGAGGATGTCGCCGATAGACATTAAGGAAAGGAGAAGGCTCTAGCATGACTCCGGAGTCCAATAGAGTTTTAGGATAACTCGGCCCAGTGGTCAAACAAGTGGACCATTATCCTTGGCGCTGGAAGAACAATGTGGCGCTGATAGCAACCTAGGGTCTGGGTTTTATCTCTTCTTACCTGCCCATTGGGACTGGGGGGTGGTAGGCTGAAGAAAAGTCCAGTTCTCATTTTGTAGTGGTTGCAGTGGGGCAGCGCCAGAATCTGGAGACAAATTGACGCCCCGGTCGACACTATGTGACTGAGGGCGCTCCATTACAGCCGAATAAATTATGTAGAAAAAATAGACTGGCAAGGCGAGGGGCTGAGGCAGTACCCCGGCAGAGGAACAAAGTGGGAGACATCTTTTTAACAACCGGTCTGTACCACCCAATTCACGGTGTTGCCAGAGGAAGGAAGGGAGAATCGTGATAAAATCCATGGCAACATGGGTGCAAGGACCAGTGGGTATAGTAGAGGAATAGCAGACCATGCCGGTTTGAGACGCGAGAGTAGACTTGTTCGGGCACAGGAGCGTCAGGGACTCCATCACGAACTCACAGAATCTATCCTGGGCAAGGCCCGGCCCACCAGTAGAAACGCGAGAGATGAGGGTAGCAGGACCTCTGCGCACTCTGGGTTTGCCCACCGCCCAACGGGAGGCCAATGACCCACATGGAAATTTCTTCTTCGATGAGCTGGGCAACGGGTTTACTGTTCTTGCCGAGAGGAATGTGTTGTAGAGTCTACTTGTGCGGCAGAGATGAGAGCGTTTCTGGAGGGTGATAATGTGCCGTGGAGTGGAACTCGTCCCCCTGTCACTTCCGACAGCACGGGATGAGAGCGCGGCATTGACTGAAATTTCGTGCGCAGGCGAAAAATGAATGAGAAAATTAGAACCGGGAGAGAAGAAGAGAGACTCCAACGAGCCTGGCGTGGATTTAAGCGTTTGGCAGTCTGGAGATACGCAGATTTTATAGTCGGTATAAAATGCTGAGACAGGGTGACGAAACCCCCTCCTCTAAGAGACTTTCTCCGCACTCTTCCAGAGCGCTTGATGGCCAATTTAATTCACGGTCGACCGATAGAGTAATTCCATTTCAGCAGATGGAAGAAAAACTTTTAGAAGAATAACCCGCAAGTGGGGGTTTTGACTTTAGGGCCTCGTACGGGAGAGTTACGGCGCCGACCCCATCGAGGAGGCGTCGACCCTCGAGGAGAAAAAATGGTTGTTCAGTATCTGGGAGGCCCCCGAGAGAGCTACAGGGGCGCAGAGGCGAAGGCACATTTTTAACTTGAGAAGGTCTCCTCTGCGCTGGTGGCTCGGAGATTGGTAGCTTGTTAGGAATTGGCGTTCATCTTGGTTAAAGCCACTATGCGGAGGAAAAAATGTGGTATAAAAATTGCTATAATAGTTGGCGAACCCCAGGAATTTTTGTTGGCTCGGGAGACCACGGGACGTTGCATTGCAGCATTGGAGAGGAGGCATAGGGAAATGGCTCTATATTGTTCTTACTGTTCTATTGAGGGTTTATTTGGTAATAGAAGGATGTCGTGGTCGGTTTTTTGTTAGATTGGATTAGAGAAGTGTAGGCTCCTATTATTACCAACGCATGTGTACAGGAGGTCCTTGGAAGTATGTCATTTGTGTTATTAGAAGGAGATGGTTAGCATTGTTACTTGGAGAAGGAACGGAGCCGGGGTTGGTCGAGTGTGTGCGCTTAGTGATTGTTTGTGTTTGTAGTTAGATAGACATAGAGCAGCATGGGGGTTGATTTATGTGTCGCGGGTGAGGGACGCTTCTTGACTGAGTGTGTCGCTCAGTGTAGGCGCGGGTGTAGAGCGGTGGGAGTTAATGTGTGTGACGCGTGCTGTGTGTGTGTGTCTGAGAAAGTGTTTTATCTGAGTGAGTAGGTGAGGTAAGTGATATACGGAAGTGATTGTGAGGTGTTGACGTGGGTTGTTTTGTGATTGTAATTTGATAGGTAAAGATCTTGGCCACCCGTAGCCGGGTCATAGTGATTGGTAGGTTTCACGCTCGCTCTCACTCTCGCGTTGGTTGTGTGCTTTGCGTGGGGTACGAGTAGATAGCTCGATGGGTGTTGAGCTTCTTTACCGTGATCTTGTTGACTGGGCCTCGATATGTCTAGGCAAGGACGCAGGGTTCCGTCCTTCTTAGCACGAAGAAGAACACGGCCCCTGCTGTAGAGGAGGACTTGCGATGAAACCCCTTGGAGATTCTCCTTGATATATGTAGACATAGCCAACGGTTCTCAGGTACTCGACAGGGGTAAACCTGCACGTGAGGAGACGTCCCGGGGGCAGACAGATCAATAGGTCAGTCATATGGTCAAATGGGGGCGGCACGTTCAGCTTGCTTTCTCGGAGAGGACATCTGCTAAAGGACTTGGTAGAGTGGTGCAGGAGGCCGTCAGATGTTTAGACTCGACCCCGGAAGAGAGAAGAAGCGGTAAGCACCGGGCGATGGTTGCCACCAAACAGTGAGACTGACACTCCGAAGCCCCAACTCAGGACTTTCGCCCGTCTGCTAATCGAGCACGGGGCATGGGCGTTGCAGCCAACTGGGAACTAGACCCATTATAAAGTACTCTTATCACTTTTTATTATACTAACTCGTGTGTGTTCTCCTGTGTGTGTGTTGTCCCACGTGTGTGTGTGTGCATAGTTTCACATATCTTAAAAATTCAATGGTGGGTGTCCAAATATTCAGAACACTCGCTCGCTCTCTCTCACTCACACTAAACTGGGCTACCAAGACTGTAGATAGATAAATCTGAGTATTTTCGGTCTATGACTTAGTCTTACACACCCTCCTATCCCTGCGCGTTTCTTCTCGTGTACCATGGGCCGGCGTCAAGAAAATTTCTTCCAGTCCCCAGGACCCGGCAATTGCTCCTTTTTACTTACTCTTTGTGTGTGTGTGTGGAGAGAGATGAGAAGGAGTGTTGGGTACGGATGGGTTGGCGAGTGTGTCTTTTGTTGAGCGGGCGCGGCGCTGGTTATCCGTACCCTAGGTGCACGCCCGTTCGCCGGACGCTGATGGAGCGACGGTGGACAGGATTTGCGGAAATGGTCTGGACTGCCACTAAGTTATAGCAAAGATTCTCCTCAACGTCTGTCTGGTTAGCTCTGTTTGTAGACAGGGTGGGGCCCTATCCACCGTTCCATGGCTTCCTCGGCGGGGCAAAGGTTTTGGCGAGAGGCAACTGAGGCTGGCCTTTGGAAAACTGGGCCATGTCGAGGAAGACGAACGGGGTCTCGCTTGTTCCCGTCCTGCCCGGAGTGTCTGCCTAGGCGGTTCCCGAGAGAACGCACGGATGTACAATCGAAGCGCGGTGGACTGGAGAAGATAAGGTCACTCAAGAAGAGGGAGGATCCCTGGGAAGGACAGAGCGTCCTTGTGATGCGGTGGAAGGAGGCTTCTTGAAGGTGGCAGGGCAAAGCCGCTTCATTCACAAGAACTCGGAAAGTCAAAGTGTGGAACGTACAGGCTTAGTCGGCCTAGCATATTGAGATCCCTTGGTGGTGGTTTAGCTAAGGCGGTCTCGGCAGAAGAAGCCCGGGAGACGGTTTTCTCGAAAACGCTTCATGGAACTAGGTGAGGAATGAATGCCACAGGTTTAGCTGTGACCCGGACGTCCCTGTCCAGAGGGGGGTAGACCAGGCCAGGGCTTTCGGAGGAAGGCTGTGCAACGTAACGCAACCTTAGACGTTTTCTGGTAGGAAATTGGTTGGCCCATTAACTCGTATGCAGGGTGCATTGGGTGATAGCCCCTGCAGGCCCTGGAATCCCCATCAGAATTTGGTCGCAATAGAAAAGAACGGCAGCCGTGGTCCAGCGGCCGGAGCGGAGGAGCTGTGGGTGGCCGACGGTTGGAGGGTGGCTGTTGTTGAGCGGCCAGGAACTGCTGTCATCATGGCAGAGAGAGGCTAAGTTGCTGGGCTTGCTGAGTGAGCTGTTGTGATCTGCTGAGCCACAATTGTGGGTGAGGTCAGCGTCAGTCGGCAGAAAGGGACATTGGCGGGATCCATTGCCCGGATGTTACTGTCAAGGACCTGGACGTAGAAGATGGATCTCCACTGGACGCACGCAAGCGATGGTGTAAGCCACAGTGTGTGCAGAAAAACGGAATCTAAGTAGGTCACCTGTTTTCCCCACGGAGCCCGCCGCAAAGCGGGATGACTTGCTGCGGCGGGAGGTCTACAAGGTCGTTACCCTTGACGTGGACTGGCTCGCGGCGGAAGTAGAGGTGGCAGCCCAAGGTTTATGCGTGGTGCAGAATCAGTACGGAGGTCGTAGTCAGGGGACAAGCAGAAGGTCGGAACAGGCGCCGGCTCAGGTTGCGTGGTCGTGGACAGGCCGGTAGGTAGGTCCCCACCAGGGCAGGCGGCAAAGGTGCGTGGTCGACGCGAACGGGATGCTAATGGTACGGTACAACGGTAAGTTTCAGAACAAGGCTTGGATCGCTTTCTCTATAGCTTAGAATGGTCACCTATGATCCCGGCAGACAGCCCCAGGAAGGGGCAGCTTAAATGAAGGGCAGTGAACGCAATAGCCATTTACCGGTTTGCACTGGCCCTTTAAATCTCACTGTGCCGGCGTTTCGCGCACCTTAGAGATCGGGGGGGACGCGCGCGGCGGGAGGCTGACGGCAGCAACAGGAAGTGCGGCCGGGAGTAAGTTGAGGCGGAGCTGGACCGGGGTGGATGAGCGAGCGCCATAGCGAAACGATGAGCGGGGCTGCGGTTTTGCCGCCTCGTGCGGTGATCACGGGTGTGCCTGCGACAGGGACGCGGGTCGCCGGCCCACCCGTGGGGACAGTTACGACAGTTTCATCTTTCCAATTGATCTACAATATAGTTTATACTATGTATCTGAGGTCTCCAACCAATGGATCTCCAACTATTGGAAAACTCTCTCTCTTAGCATGCGTACAGTAGGAGTAGAGTAAAGAACTTTGGATAACCATATTTTTTAAATAGACAGTTGGAATTCTTAAGACTTTTGAATGATTGATCTAAAGTCTCCCACGTATGTGCATATTTTAATATTTGGAAAATGATGCATATGTGCATATGTGCATACTTTTATATCTCTATTGTGGACTAGAGAATTGAGTAATATAAATCACTTCCGATTGTTGTTGTAGACTGTGTACTCTATATTCGTTGTAAAGTTATTCTGAACGACTGTACATTATTGGCCAATAAAAAGTAATGTTCCATCAAAAAATATGTCATGAAAGTGAAATAATAGCAAGCAATAACCATTCTTGAGTGCAGAATGCAACCAATTGTACTAAATCAATGTGTTTTTAAAATACAAATATGCGAAAAATCCAGTACTGTAAAATCTAAGTTTTTAACTCAGCATTTTTAAATTACTGTTTAAAGTCTAATACACAAAATTAATCTTCTGAAAACATATTAGTAGACATATTAATATTTTAGCCTTGATTCACACATGTAGCTTGCAATGCAGTTTTTATCTAGCAGTAGCCAAAAGTGGATCAGACGACAGGAAAAATATAAGGGTATGTGCAGACGGTGTCTTGGATACGTTTTGGCAAACTAGACGTTTTCTGGACTGCAGAAACAAAACCCTATAGTTTCTACTGCGTTTTCAATGTTATTGGTGTTGTCACGGTTATCTTTGCTACATCTGTAAAAGTATGCAATATATTTATAAAAATATATGTATCTGTTCTCATTTATCATTTTACAGCTGCTAGAAAGTGAACCTCGGGGATTAACGCCTACATGTATTGTTCTTTTAAAGCACTGACTCTCACGGAACGTTGCATTCCTCATTAAAATCCATCATGTGAACAGAGGATGACATGTATGAGTCCTGCCGCTGACAGGCCAGTTCTAAATAACTTTTAAGGCAGTGTAGAATGCACCAGAATGTATGAACCTGTTCTTCTGAAGTTCATACATACAGGCGTATTGTAGTGCCAATACGAAAAGTCTGGCTCAGGCAGACCATCTTTAACTTAATCTGGCTGTTCCAACTGTTTGTCTAGGTTTGGCGTCAGATTCATAAATGTGTCTACTTCTACAAATTTGGTGTGACACGCCCCCAGAACACCCCAAATCTTTGGCACTTTATAAAGTGTCTTTGGTGCATTACAAAGGCACTTATCACATCAAAGTTTGTAGTGCGCTTGTTCATACATTCTTTTTGGCTCTAAGTACACCAGAAAACTGGTGCAGCCACATTCATACATGTTGCCCATAGTCTTAATCTAGTCTGATTTTAGAATGTGCAAAGTAAAATCTAATTAGTACTTATGTACAGTACTGCAAAGATGTTTCTGGTAGGGTAAATAAATATAATGACTTTGTAAATAGGTGTTCAAAACCCTATGCGCTTTTTACCCTTCATTTTTACTGCAACGTATGAAAAAAATTGTATGCGTGTGATGCCATTGTCAATAGGATAGAGTAAAAAAAAATTCTCAGGCATGTTTTTCAAATTAACTCTCTGAAAAGCAACATAAAAGGCAACATATATGAATGGGGCTGCCCCAGTTTTATGGCGTGCTTTGCACCAAATAAAGCCTGTTATAATCCTGTCTGTCAGACGTAGGAACTGTCTATCACAGGTGGCGCCATGATTCGGACATCGGGCCGCAGGCACACACATGTCCTCTTTTTTATGTCAATGCTGGGGACAAGTGGTACTACGACACCACATGTCGGACCGTGCGCACACTCATGCTCTGGTCCCATACTCACCTCTCTCTGTGCTCCTGCTTCATTGCGCATCTCTGCTGGCCACCTAGGTAATGGGGAAGCATGTGCTAAAGCTAAATTTAAAGGGCCAGCATCCCGGTAATCGGATAATTACAACACGCTGACCCTAAATATTCTGTCCGCTCCTTTTCTGCCTTGCCGGATTTATTTTGTGCCTATGCCAATAGAAAAAGCATTCTACTGTGTGTCCTGTCTCTACCATGTACCAGACCCTTTGCCTCCATCCATTGACCACATTTTTCCTGTTGCCTGTTGATATGGAGATTCAAATATCTCCCAGCTTTGTTTGTGCGGTGTCCAAATTATAAATTTGTATGTACATACAACATCGAAAACACAAGAGACATTTCCAAAACGTTGGTACTTCTTTTCTCCTTCATTAAAAGTTTGGCAAGCGTTTTTTATAAACTTTCAGTGGAAGGAGTATCAATGTGCAAAACAGATATATCTTTATTAGACAACACAGTATAATCATCATTTAAGCAACCCATTTGATTATTATTTATGTATTATAACAATCACCTAATTAATAATCATTGATAATCATCTTTACTGGTCAGTATTAAAACACACCTGTAATTATTCTAATTATTCTTAAGCTCTGGTTAGTATGCATGACATTATGATTTTGAGATATCTAAAGGTCAGTGGTTCTACTGAGCATGACAGAATAGCACAGCTAGTGTCTAACCTTTCTCCTTCTAAAAATCCTTCTACACTTGGCATTAAAATATGTCCTTCACAATTCATAACACGTAACCATTGTTAATACTTGAAAGGAGACGTCTGAGTTTTCTACCACAACAACTACAAGGACACAAGCTTCATGTAAAAATACTGATCATTAGAATAAACTGCAATCTTTAACCCTTATTATGGAACTATAGAATTTATGAAAGAATTAATATCCATAATGTCCTGACCTCTTTGCCTTTCCCTGACTATGAGATTTCCTGCCAATTCTGTACCATCCTGTACCCCAGCCACCACCACAAGCAGGTCGCAAAAGGGGTAGTGGCATGGCAGTCCTGCCTTGCGGTGGGCTCTGGTGAATATCTGAAGGCTGCTTATACTCCGCTCCTTGGCATGGGTTATACCACCTCTTGCAGTGGACAAGAGGATCCATACCCACTCAGCCAATACAGTTAAATCTGGCCATGGATCCTGCCGCTGTACCCCTGACGAAAACACGGAATATCACAACTGTTGTAGCCCAGCAGTCACAAAAAAATAGCTCAGCAGGCGCAGCAAATCAACCAGCTGACTGCCATAATGCACCAACTTCTTGCTGTTCAGTAACCGCCTTCTCCACCTATGGTTCCTGTGGCATCTGTCAGTCCCAAGCTGCACCTCTCCTTGCTGACCAAGTTCAACAGAAACCCAAAAGCCCATAGTGGTTTCATTACACAGTGTACCATGCATGTGGAACTCGTGGCCAATCAGTTTCCCACAGACCTCTGCAAGGTGGCATTTGTGTTCAGTCTCTTCATTGGGGAAGCTTTGGCATGGGCCACTCCCCTTTGGAACATGGACCATCATGTAACAGCGAACCTTTACACCTTCCTGGTTGAATTCCACAGCGTTTTCGAGGAACCTGCCCATGCCTATTCCACTGCAACTGCTCTTCTAGACCTACGCCAAGCGGATTCCACAGTTGGGCAATATGCTATAGAGTTTTGTACTCTTGCCTCAGAAAAACGAGACCCTTGTCACCAGCTCCTAGAAGCATCTCATGGGGAGAATAAAAGACAAGCTGGCCGGTCAGGACTTTGAGTAACCTCATCTGTCTTGCCACCCGCATTTTCATTTGGTTCGCCAGAAAACAGAAAGAGCTCAGCCAAGAACACAATCCAGTCCATCCATACCTTCTCTCATGTTTTGCTCCAGGGTTTCAAAGGCCTCCACTGCCTCCACCAATACTTTCTTCAGGTCCCAGAGTCGTTGCCTCTACTGCTCTAGTCCTGAACACTTCTGTATGGACTGTCCATTGCATCTGGGAAACTTGCAAACCTAGGCTACATGGGAGAGGCATCCTTAGGTGTGAATACTACCTCTTCATGTCTGACCATGCTGGTCCAACACTGCACCTCATCTGGTGTCATGTTCCAAGCCTCCGCCTTTGTGGATTATGGATCAGCTGGGAATTTCATTGACGCATCACTGGCTTCTAAGTATCATCTACCGATGGTCCATCTTGTCAAGTCCCTGGTCATTTCCTTCATCGGTGGTGAATGCCTGAGTGGCTCCATTCAATTCCATACTGAACCTCTGAATCTCCAAGTGGGGGTGCAGCACAAGGAGAAAGTTGTGTTTTACCAGTTACCCCGTTAATCCTCCTCAGTCCTTCTGGGACTTCTGGCTACAGCATCATGCTCCAGTATTCCAGTACTCTCTCTGTATTGTGGAGCCTCATCCTATATGTACCATTTCTCCACTGACAACTTCTCTTTGCCTGCCAGGTCTGCTCTTACCTTACCAGGAGTTCTCTGACAACTTCTGTGAGAAACAGGCAGAGACTCTTCCGCTGTATTGTACCTATGACTATCCTACTGTCCTCCTGTCTGGGACTACTCCTCTTTGGGGCATGGTCTATTGTCCATGCCCGAAACACAGGCCATGGCGGCGAATATAAAAGAAAACCTCCAGAAGCGGTTTATCTGCAAGTCCTCCACACCAGCCTGTGCCGGGTTCTCTTTTGTGGAAAAAAAAAATGGTTCTCTTCACCCCTAGTAAAGCACCAAGTAGAAGGATGGCCAGCAACTCCGGTAGAAATGGAAATAGTCGCCTTTATTGTTAAAAGCAAGTGGAGACATCAAAGCCAAAACATGGTGGCTGCAGACGCTGACGCTTTTCAGGTTTCACATAACCCTTAGTCGTAGCAAAGAAGCCTTATGAGTAACATATATTTATATACCATGTAAGAACAAAATCACCTGTGTGAAGGACGTTCCGGCCGAAGCGTTCCGCAGCCACGCATGCGCCATTCCAACTTCCAGGACGCCGAGCAGCACGTGTCAGAACCCGGTCCACCACGAAGCAACACCCACAGTAGGTGGGGCCGCTGACGTAGGAACCGAGGTCCGGTACCTGCAGCCCTGCCCCCGAGAGCAGGAATACGCACCCAAAGCAGAACGGGAAAACACATCGGACCGACATCCCGCACAGGGGAGAAAACAAGTGACACTAAAATGACAAAATGACATAAAAACAAAAACAAAATGGACTGCAAGCAAAAATAATATTGATAGTAATGACCAAAATACATAATGTGATAAAAGAGTAAGTAACAAACCCAGCGTTTTACTAGGACTGTTGCTTTACAGAGTGCAGCCGTGCAGCCCGGATCATAATAGGAGTGGTGAGCTGGCTTGAGTGCCTTTTTTGCTTGTTCTCTTCACCCTTGCATCGACAATCTGGGTCTCAACAAGATTAAATTAAGAACTGATATCAGTTACAACTGAAATCTGAGCTCTTTGACCGTCTACATGAAGCCAAAGTCTTCACAAAACTCGACTTACGGGGGCCTACAACTTGATTCGAATTTGTGAGGGTGATGAATGGAAGACCGCCTTCAATACCCATAATGGACATTTCAAGTATCTGGGGACGCTGTTCGGCTTATGCAATCTTCCAGACGTCTTTCAAGAATTTGTTAATGCGACCTTCAGAGACCTCCTGTACTTGTGTGTTGTTGCGTATCTAGATGACACCTTGATCTACTCGCCAAATCTTGAAGCTCACTATGCCCATGTGTGCCAGGTTCTAAGACACCTTTGGAGTAATAAACTCTATGCCAAACTTGAAAAATGTGTCTTTGAACAGACCAGTCTACCCTTCCTTGGGTTCATTGTCTCTGACAAAAGACTGCAGATGGACCCTGCCAAGTTATCTTCCATCCTGTAATGGCCGCGGCCAGTCAGTCTATAGGACATACAATGCTTACTGGGATTCATCAACTATTTTCTTCAGTTTATTCTGCATTTCTCTGTGGTGGTGGAACCTACTGTGGTGCTTACAAAGAAGAATGGAAATCCCAAGTCATGGATATTTGAGGCAGAAAAAGCTTTCTCCTGTTTGAAGTCTTCTTTTGCCTCCACACCTATCTTGTCTAGGCCTGAGCCTAAAAAGCCTTTCTTCCTTGAAGTGGATGCCTATTCTGTAGGAGCAGGTGCGGTCCTCACACAGAAAATCCCCAAAGGCAAATTTATCACATGCGGTTACTTTTTGAAGACTGTCTCCCCTGCTGAACGCAATTATAGGAGGTCAAGAATTGCTGGCCATTAAGTTGGCCTTGGAGGAATGGTCCAAGCTTCTAACCTGGCCAGAATTTTCTTACAGCCATCAAGATTCCGATTCTGGTGGAACCTCACCCTATTATATAATTTATGGCCGACATCCTTGCCCCCCTTGCCTCTGTCAGACAATTTAGATGTCCCCTTCGTGGATAACCAAGTTCAGGGTCTCATGGCAATTTGGCAAGAGAACAGACAATGAGCATCCTCTTAAGTGGAGTCTCTGGCAGACAAAAGGAGAAGACCTCCTCCAATTTTCGCTCTAGGGTGTGGCTCTCATGTACGTACGTACGTACGCCTGAAGATCACCAGCTTCAAGTTAGGTCCCTGGTTCCTGAGTCCATTCAAGGTCTTCCAGCACAATAACCCAGTGGCCTACAATCTTCACCTGTCTCCATCTATGCGCATCCCAAACTCCTTCTATGTCTCTCTCCTCAAGCCTGTAGTCTTCAATCGCTTCTCCCAGGAAGACGTTTCTCTATTTCCCAAAGTTGACTCTACGGACTTCTTTCAGTAAAGTAAAGGAGATTCTGGCCATGAACACCATTAGGAGGAAGTGGCACTTTCGGATCAACTGGAAGTGTTTTGTTTCAGAAGAGAGGTCCTTGGAACTGGAGGTTAATATTGTGGACCAACACTTCATTCATGAATTTCTTCAGATAAACAAGAGGGGGAGGCCTAAGAGGGGTACTGTCACAAGTGGCACCACAGCATGGGCGTCGAGTCACGAGGGCACTTGTGTCCCCTCTTCTGTGTCGCTGCCGCGGATGAGTGGCACTGCATGCTGAGTTGCGGACGCACTCATCCTACGGTTCCCTACTTACCTCTACACACTCCTGCTTCCCTGCGCATCTCTGATGACCAGCACACAAATCCTCACTCTCTAGGGCACATGCGCCAGCTCAGTGAAATTTAAAGGGCCAGCATCCTGGTAATTGGATAATACCTCCATACCCCCAGAGACAGAGAACAGTGCTGAACATACTTTTCAGCAATACATGAATCCATACTAGGTATGCCAGTGATAAGTTAATGTTACCTGAAGAAAATAACAAGCCTCACACGAGAGCGTTTTTCCAGCATTCGTGTGATACATCATATCTCCTAACAAATTCCCATACTTAAATAATTACTACACAACAATCCACAAAAAACAGGCTTCGCTCGTTTTATGAAAGCCAGGAAACTACCTACAATCGCACTCACATCCTGATCCTTGAGGAGAGAGAGTAGATCGCTCTCTCTCTCTAGCGTCGCGTATACGATATCTAGATATGAGTATATGATAGTTAGCCATGAAATTAAATCATCCCGGTTAAAGGAGATTGTTAGAGTGCGATAGAGTAAAAGGGCTCAGCTCTTTATCGCTCTCACTCGTGTGATGTGTGTGTCACACTAAATTTCACATATGTCACATATATGAGTGTAGCTCTACTGCACTCTACTGCGAGATAGGGAATAATATATTTTAGACATGTCCTCAGTCACTGAGTGGTTACGCTTTCGTGTGGATTTATGAAGTAGTATAGTAGTAGAAGACCTCCAAATAAGATCAAGACCACTCATCGCTCTCTGACCACATATCAGCATATATATTGTTTTGTATTTGAAGATACTTAATTTTCACCATATATGAAGCTTTGTTCGGGGATAAGTTATATGAGCTCTCAGGTTACAGAACTGTAAAGATATAAGGAAAATGAGGGGGTCAAGTGCTGACTCCCTGGAACACAATTCAAATAGGCAAATTAAGATCTTAGGTTGCTCCAGTGCCACTATTAAACAGCTAAGATGATAAGGGGCATTCCTTCCTAATATAGTTATTTTTTTCGGTACTAGAGACATAGCTCTCTTCCCTAAAGCATATTTGCCTAATTTTTTCAGAGAGCAAAGGTTTCCCTACAACTCTATGATGCTATTCTGAAGAGAGAAATCACACGACTTACTTAATCGTCGCACCGCTACCTCCAAATGGCCTCGTTGTCCTCCAGTCCAGACAGACTCCTCCTTTGTTCTGGTAAATGGTGATCATTCCAAAACAGCTGTCTGTAGAACTTTTCTTTGAGAAGTTAGTGGATTGGCTTAAAAGCCACAAACATGTTTAGTGAGTCATATATGACTGAAGTGATGCTATTCTCTACTAGTATGAATAAAAAATAATTGGAATTATAACACCTTGCTAAGAGTGAAAGTTACCATCCATATGACAACCCCGAGCACATATATCCAAAAACAGAACTCATAAGGTGAATTAGATGCCAATTGTACAAATGGTTCTTTAGCTATTTTTATTGTGTTCAAATTGCACAGCTGACATGTTGATAGCAAATTGGTGCATATTGTTTCGAAGTTCTCCTGTGAAATAGATAGCGTGAAAGTCTTCTCATTTGTGTAGTATAGCAATTTTTGTATAAGTGTTTCTAGGATCATGAGCAATACTTTCATTTATACTAGGTATTATTTTACAGTGTCCATAGTGACACTGAATTGTGCTCTGCAACTTTCCTTTGGCGTTAGCCATTGAATGCAGTCATTTCTCACCTGGTCTCCATTGTAAGTTATTCTGGAAGCAACATGGATTAAGGCAATTTTCTTTATCTAGACTTCTTGAATCTTTGCTTAAGGTGCTGGGTAAAACCATACTTAAGAAACGTTAAGATTCTTTTTTTATCAGCATTTCCCAAGATATGTATAAAATTTAATACTTATTATATTAAAATTGTAAATTACAGGCCTTAGTGTTTCAAATACTGACACTGTTGAACTCAAAGTTGTGGCGTTTTGTTTGTAGTGATGATTGGTGTTAATGCTCGCTAGTGGACAAAATGTTCATGTGCTGTGAACCAACACACTGTGAGTTAATGCTTTGGTGTTGCTAATGCTGCATTGACGAGCATTGGAGCATGAGCTACCCTGTGCTGTGAGTGATGACTCATTGTTGCTAATGTTGCACCAGTAAATGTGAGAGTATAAGCAACTCTGTCAGCATTTTTCTTTACAGATGGAGCAGAGATTAACTTGGCAAACAATGAACCATGATCTATGGCCAAAGTTGCGCTTCGTATACGTCTCGACTCTTAATATAGAATAGCTGCGATTATATGGTCTAAGCTTAACACTGCTCTGTGATATGTGTAATGAATATATATATAATATACACAAACACATTTGTGGGGACGTAGCGGGTCACTCGAGGGCAGGAGCACAATCGGGTAGGTTTGCTCAATCAAAAAAATACAAGAGTTTTTATTCTTTCACAGGCAAAACTAAACAGCAGAAATAACATAAAGTCTTATGCAGGCTAGGCTCTTACTTAGCCGATATAACAGCAGCAAACAAATGGTTGAGTACAGCATTCAAAAGGAAACCAAACCAAATGTTTACGTCACAGTGTGGTGGTGTGAACCTTTATTAGAACGACACCACGTGGTGCCTCTGGTTCAGGGGTCAGATAGCAGACATCTTCCACTCTCTACCTGTTTCAGGCAGAATATATAGGCAGAAGTGATTTCCAAACACTCTGTTTAGCAATATAGGTGGACTCATTCTTCCATGGTTCTTCTGCACAGGCTTATTTAAGAAGGCTTTAAAGGCATAGAGAGATTTACCGGTAAGTGGAGCTGCAAGGGTGTACGTGTGAAACGGCTCTCAACTCCACGTTACGCCGTTCAGAAAAAGAATCAGACAATAAAGCTGGCACAGTCACACTCCAGCTTATATCTCAAATACAATCAAACATTTAGTACACTATGGTACTCTTACTATAATGCTGTATTACGGTTCTTGGAGGGGCACCACATAGTGCAGTTTTTGCTGTGTCGTTCAAGAATTTTGAATAGGGCGGGACACTAGTGTACCATCTGAACTGGTTTCCTGGAATTTCCACCACGCGCACACCGTGTATAGCGGGCTGAATCGCAGACTTAGGCACATTGATCTTCCCACACTCCCTTATGTCTTTTTCAGTTGCTGTTTGGCTAGGACACACCCCCTCCACCCACCTCTCCCTCACGGTCCGGGGGACTGGGATTTGAACTCACTCCAACAGTGGAGTCTGACAGAGGCATCAGTATTTATTGATGTTCCCCGACCTGTGTTTACACATAATTAAAATTCTGCAGTGCCAGGAACCATTTGTCACACCTTGGTTATTGCCTTGTTTCGGTAATCTCGCACTCGTACGGAGGCATGATCTGTCACCAACCTGAATTTCCTCTCTGTGCAGAGGTTAGCTAGATGACAAAAGACTCCAATGCAGACTTATGCCAGACTCACTCCATTTACTACTATGGAATAGTTCCTTACAGGAGTGAGCATCTAATTAAATATGTGCTGGGAATGCTCCTATTCTCCATTCACATCTGTGACATGACTGCGTTCAACCCCACCTTCTGAAGGCAGTCTGTCTGGTTAACGCTAACTCTTTAGTGACGTCGGGACCACTACAAATGGCTGGCTACGAGGGATTTTCATATCAGGGTCCTGAAATTATTGTTCTCTGCCTCCTCAGACCACTTTTCACCATCACTCATGCCTTCCCCCTTTTGTTAGGGTAGTCAGCGGGGCTGCTCAATGAAAGCGAATATGTTCCGCACGAACTGCGCGGGTATGTAGCTCGACAATCCTCACAGGACGCTGCTCCTTCTTTTAAACCTGCTTTTTCTGTAAGGAGGGTTATGGCCACTCTCTGATTGCACTCTACTTTATTTAATTTTCGGGGTTTATGTGCAGCACCTCATTAATATCCCCATGTATAGGGTCTTCTTCCAGCCCATAGTGCATTTTCTCAGGGTTAGCGTAATCCTGTATCCTGAGTGAGTTGTTAGTATGCCGGTCACCTTGCTGAGTTGGGACTCCCAGGTCGAGTTCTGAAAGAATGACAATATATCTAAGATCGACAGGATGCGTTAACCTACGGTAATGGTATGGGGTTTTTAGAATTTATCCTCATTCGCACCTTCTGGAAACGTAGCTGGGGCCCCTGCTACTCCAAGTAAGGCATCCTTGTATAATGGAATAGCTACACTCTGGATGTGGAGAGGCAAGTTTTCTCTTTGGACTCTTCTGGACTGGGGAAATCATGCCAAGGTCAGACTTTAGTAGGTTCTAGTGTTTGATTATAATACCTGGCTGACCCCTGGTCTTTCAAATCAGTTCTATCCAACCGGGCATCGGATAGAGGGTCCACTGAGATTCCCTATATTGATTGTTGGCGATATGATGTTAAGAAACGCAAGTCCCATTTGGGTTAGGCACAACTCAATTGGCGGATAGACACCTGCTTTTGGACTCCTCATGGACTCCCAGGCGCCAACTTTGTGGCTCTTACTTCCTCGAGATTGCTGTCTGAGTTCGGCATTCGGTAGGGTTTGACATTGAAACTCTTTACACCAGGTCCTGATCAAATATCTTCGTCGCTGTACATTTGTTAGTGCTCTGGTAAGGCTCAAGCGAAGAACTGTCCTCTGTATGCATGTAGCAACTCCCAGGTCTCCTGTCTAGATGTTTGGACAGGCATTACACCTTGACATACCTTTCCCTTAATATTATGTCTGTGCCTTCACACTTGGGAATGACAGGACAACTCTAGGGCTCTCTGTCATGGCCACCAATGGCTGTTATTAAATTTATGGTGTTATAGTTGAAAGGGTTTTTGCCTCCTGGCTGAGTATTTTATTTAAATTTACTATGTATATCGCTCTCTACCATTCATAGGTCCTGCCATTTTTTTCCAGGAAATTACTCTCAGACCGTGGGAAGCCAGGACACTTACCGCGGCGTCCCAGGGTTTAAACTGCACACTATCCCTTAGTGGCCCTTATTGTATACCTGGCTTTTGTTGTTACTCCTGCTGCCTGAGTGGCTCCTTCATCAATGGGAATTAAGGCTTTATGCAATCTATGCATTGGGTCGAACGTCGTTCTACTATCAGAGACTTTTGTAGGGAGGTTAGCCTCTACGTCTACCCATGTTCTCTGGCGAAGTCCAGCTACCCTTCGGGTGTTCTCCTCCATACAATCAATTCTAAATGGGGAAACCGTGAGAGGATTTAAGGAACGCTCTCTCTGATGGAGAATAGAGGTTATGGCACAGCAGACTCAATCCCCTCCCTACATCTTTTATCTTACCGCCTTTTCGCAAAATACCCTTAGTGTTTTAATTAATATCTACTCAACTAATCGTCCTAGTTTGAGGATGACTACACCTGAGGTCATCATCTGTTTAATGTGCAAAAGTTCTACACTGGAGTACATTCATTCAAGTAGAAATGATGGGAGTGAGTAACTCTTTATCATTCTGTTAGGATCTTCCCTGTTAGCAAATACACATTCTAGTGAGAACCATGCATTAACTTCATCAGAGGCAAATACACTTCGGTGGGCCGGCAGTTTTCTATAGGGGAATTGGCATCTGGATATTCTTATTAGTGTAGCTCATAATGAAGTATAGGACTAGAATGTATGGTGGCCACGAGGATTGGACTAAGTGGGCCCTACGAGATCCATAAGCATGATCGCTGTTACTCGAATGGCACCTAGATCTATGGGGCGATTCGGGGGAACTAGAGCGGGCTTCTCCGAAATGGACGAATGTAGGAGCGGTTAGTTGGCATGTGGGGCTAGGATTTACAGAAATTGGCAATTTCTTTAGATCGATCACGCCTTGGCTCCGTGTTAGAATAAAATCGTCTTTTAAATATCCAGTATCTTTCGTTATTCTCCCGTCCCCAAAGTGCCCTCCTGCCACAAATGACTGAGCAGCCATATCTCCACAGTACGATTCCTCTATAGGGTACCTGCAAACAATCAGTTTGTTCCAACATCAATTTTAATCGCACCTCTTTGTATCTCTCTAAACCTGATTACAGCAATAGCAGTCTTGTATACAGCTCCAAAAATGTCTCGGCAACATTTTCTTGGTGTCCTGGCTCTTGTCGGTCACCTTTTTAATTAAGAGTCTCGTTCCCTTGGTCCCCTCGACATTCTTTAGGGTCGAGGTCTCGAATAATGAGCGTGCCATAAGTTCTCTCACGTGTATCACCTTCTCTAGGTTTCTCGATTATATTTGCTACGGTGTGTGACACACTTCTTGCCTCTGCCCAATTACAGCTAACGTGAAGTTATGAGTTAAATCTGTGGTACATCGTACCGCATCATAATGACAAATCTCTGTTAGTGGAACTGGACTGTAGGGTTTGGAGGAGACTCTCACAAGCCATCATAGAATCACCCGTGGGGTGTGACATAAAGTTTCCAAGAACAGGAGGAATAGTCCCTTCAGATTAGGGATGTTGTAGTCTCGCTTCTATGATGCGCCGCCACCCGTCATGGACTCTAGAAGTCCAGCTCAAAACAGTCCTCACTCAGATATGAGTTCACTGTGTCTCAGCAATCCTAAGTGGGGTAGTGCTTTCGTGTCTACTCTATGAATGCAGACCACACCCAGACCCGTTTTTCAGAGGTAACCAAGGTCATGCTGGAATGAACGCTAGCAAAAAGGGTAACTAGGCTGCCAGAGTCCAACAAGGGGACCTGTTCTACACTGACCTATTACTTCGATGGCGACACGGCTCCTAGATTCATCCTGAGGGCTGTTTGTCTACTTGTAGGTAGGGGCAAAAGCAAATACAGGCAGGCGAGAATATGATGATGGCAGTATGCTCACTGGAGGTAGACGCTCATTGGTGGGCTATCGCCTAACATCCCTTAAGGTTCCTACTGCTAGGGATGAATCAGTCGCGCTGGCTCAATTTGTTTTATTTTTTTTTGACCCTCCTAATTGTTGGTTCACTTCCAACAAGCACGCAGACTTGTATTCTGTCGGCCAAGTGGGGTTTTTAAGGGGGTGAATAGTACCTTCTCTGGGCCTCGCGCTAACGTTAGCTTCGATTCTGTAGGTGGACCACCCGACTCTGTCTACGGTTCACGGTTTCCCTGGTCGTCGGCGGAAGGAAAGCTTTGACGCTTGGCCCAGGGATCGATCACCGGAAGCGCCCAACGGAATGTTGGGCTATACTTATCGAGGCCCCCAGATGGAACTCTGCACCAGTGGTGTGTACCGCTCCACGAGGGCTATCGCTGGTCCAGCGTATTGGGGTCTCCCTGGGGCAACAATCCAAATACGATGCAGCTCTCGTGCGTAGTCCACTTGCGTAGTAGCGGGTCCATTGAGAATCCTAGTCTACGATGGCGGGACGGACTCAGACCTCAGTTGCAGCCACTTGCGCACAAGGTGTTAGAAGATCAAAACAGCTGGGAGCGGGGGCGGCTTATGCTCTCAAACCGTCTATCTTGGACTCTGCTGAGCCAGCACGATAGGGTGACTCCCAGCCTGGTCTAATCTCTGCCTAAGGAGGTATAGTCCTTGGCTTGCTTCTGTAGTGAGGTTTCAAAGTAGGCCTCTGCGGGCTCCCCAATCAAATTGGGCGCCAGCGCCAGATACTTACGTCCACACGGCACCCAGGAGTTTCTCTTCTTTCCGCCAGCCTCTCAAACACTGCAGATATGCTCTATGTCATCATCAGGGGTCCTCTTTGGCAAGGCGCGCTGTACTGCCCTTTTTACTGTGCAGACCCCTGAAACATCTCAGCCTCTGGGGTAGACAAACTTTGTCTCTGAGTGCTTCAATCTGTTCCCAGTGCACAGACGGTTAGTTTCTTGCTGGTTGACATTGGCATGAACCAGGTGCTTGCATGTTCTCCCTTGTGTGGGACTGGCTAGGCAGGAATGTAGCGGCTTCACCCAGGAATACAGTTTCACAAAAAAAGTTTATAAGTCCAAAACGTGTGCTGCTGGTTACTTAGCAACCAGTGCCCATTAGCAACTCAACCATATGTGGGGATAGCAGTCACAGAGGCTAGGCAACAAGCGGGATAAGGTACGATCCCGTCGCAACTATAAACACAATACAGGGTTTTATTTTTCACTGCAAAACAAAAGCCAGTAATAACATAAGTTCTAATGTTGAGTGAAGGCTTGCTCTTCAGGCACTCGTGTGTAAGAACGCAGCAAAAACTTCAAGGTTACTGTCCAGTCATCTCAAAGGAAAATCCCAATCACTATGTACCCACCGTGTGGCTGGCTGAAACCTCTCGATAGACAGACCCACTTGGTCCTGTTTACAGGGGTCACTCAGTCAGAGACACCTTCTGCTACTGCTCAGCACTCCTCTGTGAGATAAAAGTGCTGTCCTCATATTTATGACTCTTTTTGAGAACATTGTCAGGTTGCGATACTCTTTCTCACTGGTCTCATTTCTCTTGCTCCAGGCTCTTTTTAATAAGGCTTGAGAGATACCAAGAAAGCCTGGACCGAGGGTCTTTAGTGAATCGCTCCCAGTCCACCCCTATGCTCAAGTGTCAGAGAAAAACAGCATGTCAATTGATAAGCTGCACAGCAGCTATACATAATATACACAAAATCTTAGTAACCTATGATTCTTACTTAACTATATGCTGTTTTTCCACCACACCAATGTCAGGCTCCTGGTGGGCCCCACTAGTGCCAGTTTCTGCTGTCTTCAGACTTTTGGAAAGGCGGGGATGTACCCCTCGGACTGGCTTCCTGGAACTTCCTACTATTTGTTGCATACTACTGGCACATATCTTCATCCACTATCTTTCTGCTGGTTGCTTACAATATTATATATATAATATATATATATATATATATATATTATTATATATATATATATATATATATATATATATATATATATATTTGTAGGGGATTAGTCCCAATGGCAGGCTTACACAGACAGGGACACAGTAAATGTTCGTGCAAACAATGGGGTGCGTTTATTGGCTTGGCATTCCGTTTCTCCAACAACAACAAGCGGCAAACAAAAACAAAAGGGCTTACTTAAGCCAACACCCAGGTGGTGTCTCACCACCAGTCTTTAGGCGCAACACCCCGGCACTATCGCAGGCCACAGTTGTATTGCCCAACATGGGCTCTCCCCTTTCTGAGTGGTGTAAGGCACAGTTCCTAGACAGGACCTTAGAGCTTCCCTCAGCCTCCAAGGTGGTTACTCTTTGGTAACTAGAAGGGAAAAACTGAAAAAACACACACAGCTCACCTGATCTCCAGGCTTACATAGGCCATCCCAAAAATTTCCGGCCTGGACCCGGAGTGGGAGCAGTCATCCCACCCCACTCTTTGAATGCTCCAGTGAAGGGGCCGGACCCGGGAATTGCTGCTGTTGCAGCCAAACTAACTTTAAACGTTGTCAGTGGCTTAATGCCGCTAAACACAGAATTATCTGGCCCTTCCCACTCCACCCAAAAAGACAGGGAATTTTGGTGGCACATATTCTCCACTATCTTATCACAAGGCTTGTGGTCTTCCTAACAATATATTATATTATATTATATATATATTTTATAATATATTATATAAAATATATAGATTATATATATATATAATATAGAGAGAGAGAGGTGAGAGAGGGGTGTGGAAATAATATGAGATAGATAATAGATAGATAATAGATAGATAGATATATAGATATAATTATATATTATATATATATATATGTATGTGTAAAAGAGCTGTATGGTGAGACTTTACTCCACTGTAGCTACCTCAAAAGACACCCTAAAACAGCTGCCTGCAGATGGGAGGCTTTGTGTCACTGGGGAGACTGCTAGGTTATCTTAAAAATCCCATTAGTGGGTTTTACCATGAAGTCATTTCATGTCTGGTTTGTCCTACTTCAGCTTACAGTGTGTTCAAAAGGTGGTGTGTATGATTTGTTTGAACTGCATATCCTGTGACCCAGCATAACCATGACTTTCCCCACAATGTGCTCACTTTTGTAAAAAAAAAAAAAAAAAAAGGCATGTTTATATAAGGAGCTGTGAGTAGCTACAATGGAGCTGAGTGGTTAACACTTCTGCCTTTCAGTATAGGTGTCCTAGGTTTAAGTCCTTGCAGGAACCAAACATGTGGATTTGTTTTTTTTTTTCAATGCACATACCTGATAAAGGTTTCTTTTTAATTATTTGCACTGTTGGACTAATTACTAAGGAGTACAGAGGACAGAAGTAGAATGACAGCACCTGGGGTTGAACACTCACTCAGCGGTCAGTGTGTGTAATTACTAAGCAGGGAAGAGAGTTGCATTAGCTGCCTGAGCGGAGAGGTAATGTAAGAGCATGTGTGGCCAGGACTGAGTAGCTCTTGTCACTGGTCGTATCCCCTGTACACTATGGATCACTAAGGCAGCAGCTTAAACTAAAATGGTAAAGAATTTTTAATAATGACAAATGGTGAAAATGTTTATTACTTAATTTGCAATCTTCCACCTCAATTTTACTTTTTGGTAAAACCCCTTTAATGATTACATGTGACTGCAAAATATGTTCCTTCCAATGTATGGTGCTAGAGACCCCAGCTCATTTTCCTTAAAGCTTATTTGAATTTTGTAATTTCCCATGGAGCATTGCATAAGTCTCCATTCATCTGTATAGTTATCTCCCCAAGGCAAAACTTTACCCCCCTCAATCTACATTAGAGAACTCTCACTCACCCAGCCAGAACTCTGTTCTGCATTGACCAAGGACAAATACTAGAAAAGTCGGTCTGCAGATTTGAGGCTTTTCATCACAAAGACGCTTCTGGTTTTGATTAAATTACCAGCCATGTTTCAAGACTCTTTAGTGGGAAGGATATGACTATAAAGTGATGTCACTTCCAAAAATATCGCTTTAGAATATTTTTTCCTAGAGATTATTTGAATAATGTAATTTTCCATGGAGCATTGCACTACCTGAATTTCTCCAGTGTGGTGCTCTCCCAAAGAAGAAACTTTATCTATCTTGTGAAAAAAATGAGCTTCCGAGGTAATGTTTTTAGTTCTGGTTTGCTTAATGGCTTTGCATATAAATATTGTATGTGATATACCATGTATTTTTATGAAACTCCTATAGTCATTGATATCAGTGGGGGTTATTTAGCATGCCAGTCCCAATGGACTCTTTTGTCAGCAATGCAAATTAGCATGAACGTATTAAGTAGGAAAGGTGGAAGATGAATACATACAAGCAGATTGACTGATCCCATGACCATTTGATAGCTGAGCACATGACATAGAACAATGGAAAAATTATACATCAAACAAATTTTAGCCATAATCCATGTTTCCCATAACTTATTTATTAGATTACGGCCTCGGAACCCAGCCACACCTCCTGTTTTATACATAAATTTTAGGCTTTAGGGAACCACAGAAATAGAAAACGGCCCAAATGATGAATCTATCATTAATATTTGGTATGCCTGGATTGGTAAATTCATACTGGGGAACTAAGTGGTCATGATATCTAGCTAGGAGACTCCTATGAGGAGTTATGACAGAAGGTGAGATTATGACTTTCTTAGTGTTCCCTGCATGTAATTAGCCAGCCCTTCTGTGACCTAAGCAGAAAGAGGGGCTGGGAGGGGGGTTGAATTTCCATAAAGCATCTTGGGTCATCAAAGACCATTGTCAGATCCAGGAGTTATCCCCAAGCGTAAGTCTGTCTGATTGTCTTTGCACTCATCAGCCCAGATTCTTAACCGATCGAATTGGAAAAGCACTGTACCGGTATATTGAAGATTGACACTTTAATAGTTTTGCCTTGTTGCTTTAAGAAACCCAGAAAATCTTTGAAGAGTTCAGTTCCTTTCTAGTAAGTGAAAGGTGGTGGCAGTATATGTGTTGTTGGGAGTCTGGTCCATATGTGGGT
Source organism: Phyllomedusa bahiana (assembly GCA_025379985.1). Taxonomy (NCBI): domain Eukaryota; kingdom Metazoa; phylum Chordata; class Amphibia; order Anura; family Hylidae; genus Phyllomedusa; species Phyllomedusa bahiana. The sequence goes on from JAODAL010025946.1 coordinate 56,106, forward strand.
ATGTGAGGTGCTCATAGTGTAGGCGAGTATGAGCCATTGTGGTGTGGCCTATCCATGGTCTCCCTCATGTTGCTCAGAAGGAGGTAGGGCCGGTAATGTGTGTCCGAGACGGATTGTGCCATAGAGACCTCTCTGCATGTGACTTCCCCTTTTCCTGGCGGATAATTGAGGTCGGCAGTGGGATTGAATTCTCTATCTCCTTTATTGTGTGCCCCTGTGCCCTTGATATTCCCTCCTTGTACCCCCATTCCTTGGTACCCCTTTTTTCTTTAACTACAAACATGACCCACAGGAGGAACAAGACCTAAAGTGCATGTCCAGATAAATGTATTCAGCTATAAGCAGTCTTGTTGAACCTGATTCAGAGTTTGTGACGCTACGTGATATATATCTCTACATATGCGTATATGCATGTTGTGTTTTCAGACTAACCGATTAACTGTGTGAACTGTACACATTAACACTTATTTTTCTTGTACTGTAGTTATTGTGGTATTTGTGTGGTTGGCAACTTTGTGGTAGGAAATTCTTGTCATGCGCATCATGACTGGTGGATACATGTTCATGAAACCATTTGGTCACTTAGCTCACATGCAGGTTTCCTGAGAGAAGATGTTTGTTGTGCTATGATTAATATGAGCTTTACAGGTGAACTCTGAGAGAACAGCAAATGAGGAGGGCACTGTGGGATAGTAGAGTGATGTGAATACAAAAATTTAAAAGAGATGCTTCGGTGAGAAAGTTATTAGGCCAGAGTATTAAGAGAAAGGAGCTCATGGAGGAGGAGTATATTAATTAAGTATGTCTTAGGCAGTGTTCACACGGCTTATTCAAGCCGTAATTGCGGGACGGATCCCGCCCGCAATACGGCTTGAATAAGGGGCGGGGCAGGGGCGCGGCGGGGGCGCTGCCGCTGGCCCCATAGACAGTGCATTATTTACGGCGTGTACGCGCCGTAAATAATGTGCATGTCACTTTCTCCCCCCGTGGCGGATTCGCCGAGCGGGAGGAGCGACGGAATCCACAGTTCTCTATGAGAACTGTGGATTACCATTTAAAGACAGGCGGGTTGGAGCCGTACTGAAGCGCAAATCCGGCGCGCAGTACGGCTCCAATCCGCGGCCAAATAAGCCGTGTGCACATGGCCTTAGAGAAAGAGAATGTATGTATAAGAAGTAACAACCTAAAGACAGACTTATTTATTAAAACTACATCAGAAGCACCAGCCTGCAACTGTTGTAAATGAGTTTTGACCTCTTAGTGAGAACCACCATGCTTGGAACTGTACCTACTTAGTATCAAGCATAAGTGCCTCTAGGAACTAAAAAACATATGAGTTCTGCATTTCAATTGACTGTGTATGTGCATTTCTCGCCTTCACCATCAGGTCTTTCATCCTACTATCAGAAATCCATAATGCCTTCTGCCCTGTAAACCTGGGGTTAAAAACACCACACCCGTTTGACCTTTCTTTTACACAATACTAGACCACAAAAGCAACATCAGACGCACAAAAGCATCTACCATGCTTTTGGGTCCAGCGCATAAAA
>JAODAL010025947.1:0-57655 GCA_025379985.1 Phyllomedusa bahiana
CCCCAAAACATTTCCCTTTAAATTATCAGAGATAGGGTTGCTACTTGGAAGACGGTGAGAAAGATGTTAGGTCTCTCATTTTTGTGCTCAAAACATATTACCTTTGGGGGCACCCCGAATTCTTGCAAGGTCAGGAAATCCAGAGTTTAGATCTTGGAGGAGAGGGGGGGTCTTTCAGGTTAGACATTTATTTCATGGGTCGGAAATAGATTTTTCACTTCCCAAGAATAAAAGAGAAATACAGCTTTAAATCGGGGTTTGGGTTCTTGGGATTTGCTCAGATATCAAGTTTCCTTCAGCAGCGCTTGAGAGATTATAAGCATGAATTCCGTGCAAACAGATTCGATACTTTAGCCACCCTCCGCGAAAAATTTCACTTGCAACTATATATAAGACCCTCAGGGAGGATTAAATTTGAATGTAACAAAGCCAATATTTTTGCACAGTGGGCCCGGAAATTTAAGGACAAGGACTTGCCGGTTGGGATTTGGGGGATGGGAGTTGATAAGGAAGACTATCCCAAGTGAGTCTTGGAGGGAATCCCAATATAAGCTGATGCACCACGCCATTTATGGCTTCAATGTCCCCCCACATCCGAAAGCTCCTGATAGATTAGTGGCCTGTCCTCAATGTTCACAAGCAGGCTCGGACCTGTTCCATGGCATTTGGGCTTGTACAAAAACGCAATACTTCTGGAAACAGGTGGGATCCCTACTCAACAATCGTTTACAATTAGATCTGGAATGCTCACCATACCTCGTGCTGTTCCATATTGTTCCGGGGGTCAAGTGGTACCTTTACTGGCACACATTTTTTTTTTGGTGGCTAAGAGGTGCCTGTTGACCCTTTGGATCAAACCCGAGCTCCCATCGATCGAGATGGTACTCTTAAAAGTGAAGCACTTTCTCCTCATGGAACGACGGGAAGTTGAAAACAGTAAAGAAGTACAAATTGAAAGGTTTTTTAAAAAGTGGAGGATGTTTATAGAGTATTTCCTCAATGCGCAGGAAATAAAGGAGCACATGCTTCCCTTTAAAAATTCTACTTGGTATTTGATGAGGGATCTAGCCGGGGATTTAGGCCCTCTTAAAGTGGAGTAGGAGATGGATGTCCTGATTTGAGAATGGTCACTATGAGGGGACATGGTGGTTTACGGAGACCCATGATCGTGCCGATAACATTTCTTCAGGTACTTGAGTATATTAGCTATGTGCTCACATTAGGTTTGTTGACAACTGTAGCAAGGTTTGTGGGAGGGGGGAGGGGGTTGAGTTGTTTTGGTTATATTTGTAATTTGTAAAAAGTGACACCATACTGTGTCTATGGTGGATATGTGCTCTACTTGTATTTTTTTCTGGCTGTCAATAAAAAATGTTTTATTAAAAAAAAAAAAATAAATAAAAAAAAAAAAAAATAAAAAAAATAAAAATACTCTAGGGCTAATATGAATAAGTGATTGATTAGCTAAGTGTAGAAGAAGATGCCACAAGGTAGTGAGGATTTATGATATAGAAAGCAATGCCGTGATGTAGTGAGGATTTATGACATAGAAGGTATTAACCCCTTACCGCCGGAGCCAGTTTTGGCCTCTCTGACAGAGCCCTATTTTTGAAATCTGTCATGTGTCACTTTATGTGAGAATAACTTTTTGACACTTTAACCTATCCATGTGATGTAGAGAATGTTTTCTCGTGACACATTGTGCTTTAAGATAGGAAGAAATTTTGGTCTCAAAAGTCCTTATTTATTTTTGAAAAATATCAAAGAATCGTGAAAAATTAGAAAAATTTACCATTTTCAAACTTAAAAAATTTCTGTGTGTAAGACAGATATTTTATTCCACTCAAAATAGCTTATAACTAGCATCTACCATATGTCTACTGTAGGTTGGCATCTTTTTTTAAATGTCTTCTTTGTATTTATGTCATTAGGGGGCTTAAAAATTTAGTAGTAATTTTCAAATTTTCAAGAAAATTTGCAATATACATTTTTTTAGGGACCAGTCCAGTTCTAACGTGATTTTGAGGGGCCTGTATTTCAGATACTCCCATAAATTACCTCATCTAAGAAACTACTCCCTTAAAGCATTCAAAACATCAATAGGAAGTTTATTAACCCATTAGTTGTTTCACAGGAATTAAAGCAAAGTGGAGGTGAAATTTCACTTTTTTTGCAGATTTTCAATTTTTATCCATTATTCACAAGAACACAGTAGATGTCATCAGGGAAATGCAACTTAATATTGATTTCCCAGATTCTGGCGTTTTCAGAGATATCCATATGTGGCCCTAGTGCATTATTTGGCTCAACCACAAGCCTCAGAATAGGAGGAGCACCTACTATACTCTGGGGTCTCATTTTCATTACGATTATATTTAGGCGCCATTTCAGGTTTGCAGACGCCCTGAGGTGCTAAAACTTAGTAAACACCCCTAAAAAGACCCCATGTTGGAAACTACACCCATTAAGGAATATATTTCCCGGGGGGGCAGTGAGGGATATCGACCCACAAGTGTTTCAAAATTTTTTTTGTGTTAAGCTGTGAAAATTAAAAATGTTATTTTTTTCCATAACTGCAATTTTAGCTGAAAATGTTTCATTTTTACAAGGAATCCTGAAAAAAAAAGCACCCAAAATTTTGTCACGCAATTTCTTCCAAGTTCGGCAATACCCTACATGTGGGTGTAAACTGCTGTTTGGGCGCATGTCAGGACATATAAGGGAGGGAGTGTTATTTGGCTTTTGGAACGCAGATTTTGGTGGGGCCATGTCGCATTTGCAAAGCCCCCAAATACCAGAATGGGTGAAACCTTCCAGAAGTCGCCTCATTTTCGATTCAACACCCTTCAGGGATCTCATCTAGGGGTGTACTGTGCATTTTGGGTGTTCCACAGTTATTTTCGGTATTGGGCTATGAAAATGAGGGGAAAGAACGCAGTTCCGCCATTGTTTCTGGGGCTTCATTCTTACAATGTTCACCATACGGGATAATTAACAGGATAACTTTACTATGCGGGTTAGTACAATTACAATGATTTAAATTTTATATAGTCTTTTATGTTTTATTACTTTTGCACAATAGAAATAGGTCTATAAAAAAATGCGTTTTTATGTTGTCCTATTCTGACAACCATAGCTTTTTTATTTTTCTGTATACGGAGCTGATTATGGGCTTGTTTTTTTGCAGGATGAGTTGACGTTTCTATTAGTACCATTATGGGGTGCATATGATGCTTTGATCACTTTTTCTTAAGTTTTTTCTGAGGCATTTTGAACAAAATCCAGCATTCCTGGTAGTGTTTTTTATTTTTATTTTTTACCGTGTGGTATAAATGACATCCTAGCTTTACTCAGCAGGTCAATACGATTACAGCGATACCAAATTTGTATATTTTTTCATGTTTTACTGCTCTTACACAATAAAACCACTTTTATTCAAAAAGAAAAACATGTTTTTGCATCGCCATAGCTTTTTTTTAATTTTTCTGTGTATAGAGCTGTGTAGTGGTTTGTTTTCTGTGAGATGAGTTGACGTTTTTATTGGTAACATTTTTGGGGAGACAAGACTTTTTGATCAGTTTTAAATCCGTTTTTTGGAAGGCAGTGTGACGAAAATACTGCAATCCTAGAAGTGTTTTTTATTTTTATTTTTAATAGCGCTCACTGTGCAATATCCATGACAAGTTAGCTTTACTCTGTGGGTTGATACAATTACGGCGATACCCAATTTATATAGTTTTTTTATATTGACGCACTTAAAAAAAGAAAAGTGTTTTTATTGTGTAAAACTATTTTTATGCATCGCTGTCTTCTGAGAGCCATAACTTTTTTATTTTCCGTATACAGACTTTTTTTTGCGGGATGAACTGACGTTTTAATTGGTACAAATTTGGCGTTTATATGAGTATTTGATCGCTTTTTATCCCATTTTATGTGCTGTGGGATGAACAAAAATCGCAATTCTTTGATTGTTTTTTTTTTTGTTTTTTTTAACGCCATTCACCGTGCAGATTAATAATATGATATATTTATAGGACAGGTCGTTACGCACGTGGTGATACCAAATATGGGTATATTATTTATTTTTGATCTTTTTTGGGGCGTTTGGTGTCTGTAAAGGGGAAAAGGGTAGTGTACGTGTTTTTATTTTATTTTTTGCTGTTTTACTTTTTTTTCACTTTTTTTTTTCACTTTTTTTTATTTTACTTTTCCCCATAGGGGAATTATAACAGCAATCTTCAGATCTTCTGAAGATTGCTGTTACCAGGCAGGCCAGTACACGTTATTGCGGCTGTGTACTGGTCGCCATGACAACTATTAGTCACGATGCCCACAATGCATTGTGGGCATCGTGACGTCACAGACGACCCCGGGACGTGATCTTCACGTCCCGGGGCCGTCGGGTAAGCGAGTCGCTCCCGCCTCAGTCAGTGCAGCGGCGCAACCTAAAAGCAGGCGGAGGGCTTTCCCTCCCTCCTCCTGCTACTAGCTCCGACGATCTTATAATGATCGTCGGAGTTAAGGGTGTTAAAACACCCGCGCCGAGTCACTCCTGTGACGTTGAGCGGCATGAGTGCCAGTCGGTAATATAAACCGCGGTCCCATGTTCCCGCAATGTGCGGGGCTCGCCCGCAAGATCGCCAGAACATATACATACGTCCCATGTTGGGAAGGGGTTAAAGGTTTTATTCTAATATCTCGTGAAAGAATATTTGGAGAGGGTAGGAAAAGTTTCCATTAATGTTTTTGGTTTTATACAGTAAAGTGATGATTCGATGTGTGTTCGTCCATACAGATGGGGTGATCTTTTAAACTTTCATATGACATTATTGGTGATTTGTTTATGAGAAGTAAATATGCTGAAGAAAAAGATCATGACTTACAGTATGTAAACATATATTGCATTACAACACAAATGGGAACAGGAATCAGAACAATCTTTGATAGTAGTATATAACACCTATGATCTGCTTTTGCAATAATCCAGTTTTTTGGGAATTTTTGTGCTGATATTAGTTTAAAAACACTAATAAAATTCTTCAGTGACCTTATCTACAAAAGTGGTTATATACTGGTGATGAGAAGGCTCGTATTGTGAAAACAGAAAGAAGAAATGTTTTTTTTATCCCCTTTTCTTGTTAAGGGCAGAAACCTGTAAAGGCCAAAATAGGTCAGATTTTTGTTTTTTAAATAAATGGGGAGTGACCAGACCCCTTGTGAAATACAATACAATGGGACTTTCATATATGAAGGTGGTGAGGATCCAACAGAGTGATGTAACCAGAGGACACAGCTCCTGACCAACTGCCATTAATGACGAGACAAGATTCTTCTAAGTCCACCCACACAGCTGCACTAAACTGATAATTGTAATGTGACTGAGACCAACCATAGTGAAATGCCCCCCCCTCCACCCTCCCCCACACACACAGCCTCACTATAATTTAATACCCTGAAGGAATGGAGTGATTGTTGATTACCACAAAGATTCAAGTTTGGATTTTTTTGAATTTCATTTTCAGTATGTGCAGAATTTCAAAGGAGCCTGAATAACGGATATGGTGTGTTATGTCAAAATTCCAAGAGATGCCAAAGACAACCCTGCACTGCTATAACGGAGATATATGTCTGCAAAGGTGCCAACGATGCCCAAGACAACCCAGCCACTGCTACAGAGATGAGGATGTCTGCAAAGCGTGCCAAGCGATGCCCAAGACAAACCAGCTTTACCACTGACTGCATGACTGCACGCAGCCTTACACCACAAAGGGGCCTCTAATGTCTGTAACCACACTGCTCAAACCGCAAAAGGGCTCTGAGTGTCGCTGCAACCTCCGTCCTATCATCACAGCAAAAGATGGAGACAGACCTGTTTGTTATATTAGTTTCAAGCCGGGAAGGTGGTTAATCATGGACACAATAATCCCTGCATCAAAGACTATTTGTAACTTTCAGTTTAAGAAGACCTAGAAGAGGACAGAGAGCTGCTACAGAATAAAGAGACACTTTTCCATTGCTTTTGATTGCAATTATACACACAGAACTATTTTTTTTTTCTTTATACAATTTTTATGAGTTTTCAGTCTATATCATGGCCAATGTGGTTTCCTGCACATAGCAACAGGAAAGGTAACAGTGAATTAGTCCCCTGAGAAACTAGGCTGAGAGTTGAAACACTTTATTGATAAATTGATTGAAGAAGGTCCAAAGTAGGGGGCAACTTTAGAGTAAGAAACTCTCACATGGACCCTCCACATAGTCAAACCAAATGTTAGATATAGGAGAAAGTTGAAATGTTGATGTGTTTAAAAGAGTATATAACAAATTAAAGCTTATAGAAAAATGGTGGAGTTGTCTGTTTTCTTTATGTTCTCTATGAATTTCCAGATATCCGAGTGTATGACTTCAAATAGTCAGGGTGGGAATTATGTAATGCTTATGAAATATTGACTATTTGATGCATAATTTCCATGTCTTGTATATTAGATGCTAATTATAAATTTCATTTGTTGTATCACAAGTTATAATCACAACAGGCATGCCGGGGGGGGGGGGCGGGGGGGGGGGGGGGGGGGGGGGGGGGGGGGGGGGGGGGGGGGGGGGGGGGATACTTTCTGCGCTGTTTAGCTCGTGTCGAAATGCCTGTAGACCATGGTCGCTGCTTTGCTTAATTTACCGTCGATCCTAGGGATGGGGGCCGGGGTAGTATAGGAGGGTGGTCATTGGTCTTTTTTTATGTTTATTTTAGGTGAGTGAGGGTATTCGAGGAGTATTTGGTTCCCCCTTAGTCTTGAGGACCTCAGTGGAGCGGGCCCCCCGTGCCGGGGGGTTGCGGCAGGGTATGGTTGAGTGTCTCGTGCTAGTCGTAAGAATCATTCTTTACCATCAGATATTGAGTCCCCACGTTGCCCCTGGCTCCCCTAGTACAGCATCCACACTGTTAAGACTATTAAGTTTTGCTCTGCCCCCCTACTCTACGTGATGTAGACTATCCTCAATAAATATGTATTGGGAAAAGAACGTATATCATATATGTCCCCTTGCGGTGAATAACAGACCTTCCCTAATATTATATCAAGTTCCGTCCTCACGTGGACCTCCGGAGGCGCCAGGCTTTGCGCAGGTGAGTTTGAAGTCCGCTCCTGGATTCCCTAGTTTTCCGTGCCATTAAGCCTACACATAGTTGAAGTCAGATAAGAACAGTGTGGATTAAGCTCCGAGGAGGTGAAGTTTGTAAAGTGTTTTTAACCTTTGTAAATACTTATTTAGCAAAACCTGACCCAATGTCACTATTTTCTGAGTAACAGTTTATTCTCATTACCTAAAAATTATGGTGTTATATTTTGATCAAAATTTGATTGATTCCCATGTTAAATTAAAATTGCGTTGTATCCTGATTGACTGGCCTTCTTTAAAGCTGTATCTAGAACCTGTATTGACAAAACTTGGCAAAACACTCACTTTCCCTTTTCTTCTCCATTCGGTCCAGACCTCCATGTAGACTTCTTCCATTCACCACTCGTCCCTGCAGAATTTACAACACAAACACCTGAGACTCCTTACTTTTTTTTTATCATTTTCCTAACTGAGTGCCCCCTCCCACCATGTACAAACACCCCATCTACAGTATAATGGCCTAAATGGTAATAATTACACCCTGGTAATTATGGGCCCCCCAGTAGGTATGTAGGTACAATGTGGCCCCGGGCGGTAGCTAGGTACCTTGGGGCCTCTGTATGGTAGCTAGGTAGATTGGGGCCCCCGGGTGGTAGCTAGGTAGCTTGAGGCCCCCGGGTGGTAACTAGATAGCTTAGGGCCCCCGGGCGGTAGGTAGAATAGGGCCCCCTGTAGATTAGGGTCCCCTTTTGCAGAACAGGGCCCCCTTTAGCTTAGGGACCCCTTTACAGTTTACCCTCTCCCACCACGTAGCTTAGGGCCTCCCTTTGAAGACTAGGGCCACCCTATAGTTTAGGGGCCCTCTTTGCAGAATAGGCCGCCCTGTAGCCAGAATGCTCCCCTAGCTAATTACTCACCTTGCAGCGCTCCCCCGGTATCTCAGTCCTGCTTCTGCCCCAGCCTGCCTGCTTAGGGCTGGGCCTAGTAACAGGAAGCTTCAGCAGAGGCGGCGAAATGACGTCACTTCTGTCGCGCCACCTGCACAGCGATGCACGGCAGGGGCAGGGAGCGCATAGCTCTCCTTGCCCCGTTGTTCATCTTAATTGTATGTGCATCTCAAGGACGTGCATATAATTAATAAAGCCTCTGTGAAGCAATGGGGCGGAACCTGCCGACGGCGTTGGGCCCTCCCTTGCTTCACAGAGCGGCTGGGTCCCGTACGGCAATACCGGTTGTACTGCCCTAACGGCAGCCCTGCTGGTTATAACTGCCTGCCGCATTGCTTATCTGGTTGTCCGTCACTCTATGTTTGTAGCTCGGTCAGAGGAATTCAGTCCTATGTTCACATGGCGTATTGCAGTCCGTACTGTATGCGTTGCAATACGCCAGGTAAGCGTTGGTCAGCACCAATTTCTAGAGTGCTGACAGCCGGCTCCCATTGACTTTCACTCTCTGCGGTGTGTAATCACAGGAAAAAATTGACATGTCAATTGTTTTCCCTGCCGCATATTATATGCCGGGGAAAATGACGGGTATTTATAGCTCTCAATGAGAGAGCTTTGTCTGAGCAAATATAATTGTATAGTATTGCCTGGCTGTATATACATAGTAGATTATTTTGTGTGCTTGGGGTGGAAGCTGTCATTTCTCAGGTGGGCCGGTCTGTCTGTGGGTTTGTGGTATACTGATGTGAATAGCCGGTGGTCTTTAATGTATATTGTGGTATCCAGAAAGTGTATTTAACTCTCTGAATAGCAAAGTGTAAGGTTGATGGTAAAGGTTATTGAAGTCACTGTGGAATTTAAATAAGGCCTCCTCACCTGCAGTCCAGATGACCAGGATATCATCGATATAACAAAGGTAAATCATAGGCTTGGTGGTGCATGTGGATAGATATGCTCCTGCTAGTTCTGCCATAAAGAGATTTGCATACTGTGGCGCCCTTCATGAACCCATTGATGTTCCCATTCGCTGAAGATATAGATCCTCTCCAAAAGCAAAATAATTGTAAGAATGAATTATATTAGTAGAATGAATTGTATTAGTTGTGTGGCCAGCTTTGTTTTATTTAGGTGTACCTGATATGCTGAAACTCCATCCTTTTGGGAAATGTTTGTATACAAGGATTCCACATCCATGGTGGCCAAAATGATAACATCCGGCAGTAGGCCTAGGACATAAACACAAATGTATATATACACAACACATACGCCACTGTATATACACACTAATATACAGAAAACATATGCCACTGTATACCTACTAAATGCACACACTACACTGTAAACACACTTTTATATACATATTACTCACACTACACTGTATACACACTATGAGTGACATGTATGATTTTTGGCACCCAGGCGCTATTTTTTTTGCTCACATTAGTAGCGTAGAATGTGCCTAAATCTATGAACCTGTTCTACTGCGGGTCATAGACTTAGCAACTTGCTATTACAAGCGACACTATCGGCTCAGGTAAACCACTTGTAAAGTGCTCTACCTGTCCCAGCAGTAATGCGCCTGGAAATGTGTAGCTTGGTATGGTTGTAGTGCGACACTCCTCCTGCACGTCCCCTGAAATCAGGCGCATTTGTAATAGGATGTAAATTATACAATGTGTCTTATAAGATGTGATATAGAAATATGTATCTTATGTCTCATTAATATACCTTGTATCGAGTCTATATAAGACATATGTGTAAGATGTTTCCAGTCTAATATAAGAATATATGTATAGGAGATTGTATCAAGTATAATCACTGTACTTGCTGTGTGTGAGGACAGCTGTCATGCTACCCCCAGCAGTAGTAACTATTTCTGTCACAGTGTTTGACCTTGGTGACACATCTCCCTGACTGCTCAGCCATTCAAAGATGATTAGAGTTACACAACCCCACCCACCATACAGATCATGAGCTGATACTATTACTTAATGCACATGTTTATACCCCTACATGTAGGAGGGCCAGTTTAATTCTGAAGTTTGGTAAAGCTGACTAGTCCACTTTAGACATAATAGATACTAGAGTTTTTGGGCATTTTGGTGATGTTAAGAGGGAGACCAGCTCTGACCTAGTATAAAAAGGCTTGATGTGCCAGTGAGATCTGAGCCGCGGCTGGGCATGACATGGCGCCCAGCAACCTTTGTCATCGTGCAGGCGAGATGGGTTTTACTTTGAGGGTACAACAAGGGGCCCCCGTTTCACTGTGTGCAAGAACATATGCATCGATAACAACTGTAACTGCCAGCTAAAGTAAAATCATTCTATTCTATCTTAATTCTATTTTCTTATTTTATGTAATAAACCTTTCCTTTTTTATATATATTGCCTCATTGTAATTAATGTCTTGCCCGCCAATCAATCACCCACTTACAATTGGTGTCAGAAGTGGGATTGACGCTACAAGAATTATTACAATTGTTTTATTGGGGAATATGCAATGATAGGTTAGCTGAATTGTTTAGTTTTGGGTAGATGACAAAATTCGATCCAGTCCCCTGGTGAGTGGGCCTTAAGCAACATATGGCATCAAAACTCGATTGTTTCACAACCATTTGCGACGACAGACCCCCATCGCGGTCCGGTGTAAATCTTGGGACTTTACTTTAAACGCTGAAGATCCACAGCAGACAGGGGACTGATCTGACTGAGGCGCAGTTTTTTTTTAGAGACACAAGTACACAAGTACTAAGACTAGAGCGGGTGTGATGTTTTAAAAAGAAGACAGGAGAAAGCTAAAAGCCACATTGTAACACTGAACTAGCAGAGTTTTTTCATCAATGTAATATATTTAACATAATCTGGAATTGTTAGATTGTCAAGTTGATTGTAGAACGAGAATGGTGTAGGATAACTAATTAGGATTTAAACTGGACGTTTTTTGTGCTTGTCTTCTTCCAGGTATATACCCAATTCCTGATAAAGTAATGAACAATTACAGAGCAAAGAGTTTTATAACATTCGGGTATCAATATGGTATAAGTTATTTATATGGTAATGGAAACCCTTTTTAAATTGGGTTACAGTGCAAAAAATTTATTAGCTCATTTTGACATCATAAGTGCACATTTTAATGTTAATGTTTTTATTTTATTTTCCCTTTAATAACTCCTTTGATCCTGGCAGCTGTCTGTATAGCGAGAAGTTGGATGCTGTCACTAATTGTTTTTTTTCCCTGATGAATATCTGGGTGGGGAATGAAACCAATCTTTCTGTGTTATTTTGTTAAGAGCAAAAAAGAATTTTCTTGTCACAATTTTGTAATGAGTCACTGTATTAGCGAAAAAATCTGGTGCAAATGAAAATAATGCAGAATTATGGTGGCAGTGAATGTTTAAATTGTATTATTCAAATGTAATCCTGATGGATAATGGTTGTGGTGATTCGAAAGGACTTGTATATTCACGGGGACTCACTTGGGTTCAGGAAAGGGAGTTTCCTTTGTAGTTTGGATTACAGAGGTAGCGCCAGAATCTGGAGACAAATGAACGCCACGGTCCGACCACTATGTGCCGAGGGAGCCCATGCAGCCGAAAAATATGAAGAAAAAATAGACTGGCAAGGCTAGGAGCTGAGGGTAGCCAGGCAGAGGAATAAAGTGGGACATCTTAGAAAACCGTTTCCAGTAACCACCCATATCACGGAGTAGCCAGTCGGAAGTAAGGAGATCCGTGATAAATCCATGGCCACATGGGTCGAGTGACAGCTGGGTATAGGTAGAGGGCAGGAGCAGACCTGCCGTTTGAGACTAGGAGACTTGTTTCCGATCACAGAAGCGCAGGCCTCCATCGAACTCACGAACACCAGGATAGCTTTCGGCCGACCAGTAGAATCGAGAGAATGAGAGAGCAGGACCTCTGGTACTCGCCTGGTATGCACCGCCAAACGGGTAGCAATGACCCCATTACAATATCTTCTTCCGAAGAGCTGGAACAGGCGTATGTCTATGCCGGAGGACTGCGATGTAAAGTACTACTGTGCGGCAGAGATGAACCGTTCTGGAGGGATAATGTGCCATGGAGTGGACTCATCCCCAGTCACATCCGAAGCACGGGAGAGAGCGCGGCCTTGACATTTCGTTCCGGCAGGGTGAAAATTTAATGAGAAAAATTAAACCGGAGAAGAGAGAGAGAACCAACGACCTGGCGTTGATTTTAAGACGTTGGCAGATCTGGAGATACAGCAGATGTTTATGTCGGGTATAGAATGCTGGACAGGGTGACGAGGCCCCCTCCAAGAGATGATCACCCCATTCTTCCAGTGTCCAGCTTTATTGGCCCAGCAATTCCCAGTCACCGATAGAGTAGTTCCTTTCAGAGAGGAAAAACATTTTAGAAAAGAACCCGAAAGTGAGGGTTTTGAGCCTTTGGGCGCCTTTTCAGGAGAGTATTGCCCTGGCCTCCTAACACCGAGGAGATCGTCGACCTCGAGAAAAAATGGTTTTTCAAGTAACTGGCCTAGAGAGCTCTGGCGCAGAGGCGAAGGCAACATTTTAATAACATAGAGAAGGCTTCCTCTTGCCGCTGGTGGCCAAGCTTAGTGAATTTGGGAGCAGTTCTTCTTGGTTAAAAGCCACTATGGGGTATGTCGCCGGTGGTCCCGCAGCCCAGGGGTCGGGCTGCGGGGCACCCGATGTCTGCCCCGTGCTCCCCCGGGCCCCGGGGAACGAGTAGCTGCCGCGGTCTCGCAGGGTAGTCGGGGCCGTGGCGTGGCTCTCCCCCCCGAGTGCGGACCACTTACCCTGCCGCGCCCTGTGTCCTCACGGCTCTCTGCCTGGCTGTGTAGGGCCGTGCGTGGCCTGAGCGCCCCCTAAGCTCGCGCGCGCGGTACTTCTCTGAAATTTAAAGGGCCAGCGCGTCAGTAAATGGTTATTCGTTGCTTGACCGCTGGACACCCTATATAAGTTTTTCCGCACCCGCCCCGGCACTTCCTGCCGGATCAATATTGCCTTACAAAGGCCACCCACTAGAGAAAGCGTTTCCTGTATCCCGTTTCCTGTCAAAACCGTGTTACCGAACCCATTACGCCACCACCGTTTCTTGACCACGAACCTTCGCACGCCTGTCCCTGACCACCTGCCTGTCCCGACTACGCCTACGTCTCACGATTTGGAACCCACGCACTGGCCTTGGCTGCCGCCGCAAGCAAGTCTCGCAGTGGGTGCGCCTTGGTAGTTCTCCGCCGCAGCAAGTCCATCCCCTTTGGTCGGCGGGCTCTGTGAAAACCGGGCTCCTAATTAGATTCCGCCCCCGTTACGGCATACACCACCCCGCTTGCGGTGGTCCCAGCGGATCCAACTACCTGCATCCGTAACATGTTAGATCCGGCATAGGATCCCGCCAAGAGTGCCCTCTACCCATATTGCGGATGCTCGGCATCCATTGTCGCATCAGCAGTCGCAGCAGAATGCCCAACAAGCCCAGCAGTAGTATCATCTGTCCCGACATGGGTGCGACAGCTCCTCACGTCGCAGCAGCCGCCTTCTTCGCCAGTGTTCCTCCCACTGCCTCCTGATCCGCTGGCTTCGCGGTTGGTCCCAAGCTGCGACTCTCTCTACCTATCTAAGTTCGACGTGACCCCAAGCTTTGCAGGGGTTCCATCACCCATTCTCCATGCACTCGAAGTTGAAATGGCCGATCAGTACTCACTGAGAGGGCAAAGGGTTGCATTCGGGATGGTCCGCCTACTCTCTGGAGTGCTCTGGCTTGGGCAACTGCTCGCCCTCTGGGACAGAACGATCTCCGGGACCGCAGATCCTACAGGCCTTCCTCCAAGAATTCCGTAGCGTTCCCCCTTTTTTTTCTGAGGAACCGTCACGGCATCGTCAGCTGAGACAGCACTCCTGAGCCCTTCGCCAGGGAGACTTCCTCCGTAGAGACTATGCTAAACAATTTCGTACATTGCCTGAGTTTATCCTGGAATGACGCAGGCCCTCTGCGCCACGTTTAAGAAGGGCCTGTCCTCAGGGTGAAGGATCGCACTAGCCGCTAGAGACAATTTCCGTCCTCGTTGAGCGATAACTCATCCACTTGGCCACCCGCATTGTAAATGTGCCGTTTCACCGAGAGACAGTAAGAGCTTCGCCAGAACGTGACACTGTCTGCCGCTCGCCGACTGCCTCGGCTAGCCCCAGTATTCCATAAGCTCCCGCTGCCAATATCAGCAGTCTCACAGTGAGGAAACCCATGCAGTTGGACGGGCTCACCTACGGTACCAAGAGCGATCCCGTCCGCCGTTTCGGAGAATCTTTGTTTGTAATAGTGCCAGTCGATCATCTCCTCACGAGGCTGCCCGCTGAGATGCGTCCCCGCGGCCGGGGAAAACGCATCGGCACCTAGGGCCCGTAGGAGAGGCGCCCTAGGTGACAATTCTTCCTCTCACAACGTCTGACGAAGCCGTTACTAGTCCACTCGGACGCTGGCCTCTCGTTTCAGCTCATATACTGCCATTCCTGGATGTCTGGGTCTTGCCGGGAAACTTTAATTTGATCCACTCCGTCCCTGTGGCCCTTTATCGCCTGCCGCTGTCCCCGGCTGGAAAAGACCTCTGTGATCTACTTCTCGTCATGGGGAACACTCCATGAGTAGACTTTCCCGTCCGTACAACACCAGGCCTTCGCTCCCTCCGGTTGGGGGCTTCTGCACAAGGAGATAAGATTTTTTGCCTTCCACGTGCTATCCAGGTCTTTCGTCGCGAACCACTTGGGGCTCCCCTGGCTGCAACAAACCATTGCCCACTCATCTACAGGAAGGACCGGCGAGTTCATATTCGAATGGGACCTAATTGCCGGAGCAATGTTCCAGGTCGCTACCTCACCCCGGTGCGTGCCAACTCTCCGAGCCATCTCCCATACCTCACTGCCAGGCCTGCCACAGAATACCAGGGATTTGCGGATGTCTTTTCGAAAAAGAAGCAGAGACGCTGCCGCCCGCCCATCGCCCTATGATGTCCCCAATTGACCTTCTTCCTGGGACCTCCTCCTCATGGCAGGGTCTACCCGCTATCCGTACCTGAAACCCACGCCCAATGTCGCCTACATCAAGGAGAATTTGGGAGAAGGGCTTATTCCGCAATTCCTCTTCTCCAGGCGTGAGACCGGTATTCCTTCTTTCGTTGAGAAAAAGGTGGTTCTCTACGTCATGCATCGTACTACCCGGTGACTACAAGGTCACCGATGAAGAACCGATATCCTTTACCTCTCATCTCTGAAAGCTTCGACCGGCTCCGGGGGGCACCAAAATGTTTTTCCAAATATAGACCTGCGGGGAGCTTACACCCTCGTTAGAATCCGTGAGGCGATAGGAATGGAGACGGCCACAATACGCGTGACGGAACACTTCGTCGAATACCTGGTGATGCCTTTCGATATGTGCAACGCGCCAGCTGTCTTCCAGGAATTTGTTTAACGATATTTTTCAGAGACCTCCTCTATTCCTGCGTCATCGCGTCTACCTAGACGACATTCTGACGCGTTTTCCTCGTGATCCCCAGACCCATCTGGTGCATGGTGCGCCAGGTACTGAGTCGCCTCCGCCGTAACCAGTTGTACTCCAAGTTGGGAGAAATGGGGCCCTTTTCATCATCGGACTAGCCTTCCGTTCTTGGATACAATCATCTCGTATAAAAGGCCTACTGTTGGACCCTGATAAGTTAGCGGCCGTTCTAGCAGTGGCCTACGACCTGTCGGACATTCGGGCCATACAGCGTTTCTTAGGGTTCGCAATATTACTACCCCGCCGATTCATTCCACATTTTCCACACCTGGTGGCAAACCCATTGTGGACCCATACCAAAAAGACCGCCAATCCGAGACTCTGGCCACAGGAGGCCGTGAAGGCATTTTTCGGAGCTTAAAAAGCGCCTTTTCCTCTGCACCTATCCTGTCTCGCCCGGACCCAGAAAAAACTTTCGCCCTGGAGAGTCCGATGCCTCGTCTGTGGGAGCCGGGGCGGTACTCATTGCAGAAAGGGACCAAGGGCAGAACACGTCACTAGCGTTTTTTTTTCCAAGACCTTTTCCCCATCGTAAAAGAATAATGCCCTAAGGGATCGGGAATTGCTAGCCATAAAACTGGCCCAGTGATGAATGGCGCCCCTCCTGGAAGGTTCTTGCCACCGCATTGACATTTATACAGATCACAAATAATTCATCTGAATCTTCAGTCAGCTCACGCCTGAATCCACGCCGAAGACCAGGAGTTCGCTGTTCTTCTCCGCCTTTGACTTCCGGATCCACTTTCCCGCCCGGCAAAAAAAAGACTCAAGGCTGATGCTCTCCTCCGCGCCTCTGATACCAGTCGTGGAAGACCCCGGTCCCCTCAGCATATATTCCCCCCGAACTGACTGGTTCATAGAGTGCTGCCGTGGGACCTCCAAGCAACTCCTCGGGGGAAGACTACTTGCGTCGGGCTCGTCCGTATGAAGAATTCAAAAGTGAGGGACATTGCTCCTTGGTGGCCGGCAACCTGGGCGCTCAAAATGACACTTCAGCTAATCTCTTCGAGCTTCTAATGGTGGCCGACTCTGGAGCTAGGGACACAAGAGAATTTGGTGAAAGCCTGGAATTGATCTTGTGCCCGGGATAGACCCCCCGTCATGGCCCGTCCTGGTCTTCCTCTGCAACCCCTTGCACACGGCCGGAGTCCCAGGTCCCAAGTGTCTATGGACTACATCACGCGAACCTTCCCCACGTCTTCTGGCAATGACTGTCATTTTGGGTGGTCGCAGACCGTTTTTCAAAGATCGCATTCATCACCCGTTACCAGGTTCTTCCATCCGCTCCTCGTCTCGCTACACTCTACTTTTTGAACACATCTTCCCGTCTACACGGCCTCCCACGGTCTGAGTCACATTCGACTCGGACCCGTGGGCCAATTTGTCTCCAAGTTCTGGCGTGCCGCCTCAGCTCCAGGTTCAAGTAAAGTTTGGACATTCTTCGGCTTGCCACCCGCAGTCCAATGGTCAGTGGAGGGATCAACCAAATCCTTGGCACATAACTCCGCCACTTCGTCTCGGCCGTCAAGAACATTGGTCCGGTCTACTGCCCGAGCCGAATTCTCGTTAGTAACTCTCTTGGACTCCTGAATCCACGTGGTCCTACTCCCTTCTATATCGTCTATGGGGCTGCATCCCCGCCCTCCCCTCCCTCTGCCTTCGCCTCCGAGGTTCCCCCGTAGACAACCCTGGTCCGGACATGACTACCAACTGGGAGTCAGACGCCGCCAATCCCTGCAGCAGCTGCTGCCCGCAAGAAAGTCGCAGGCGGACAAGAAGAGGAAAGCCATCGCCCGGATTTTTTCGCTCTGGGTGAGAAGGTGTGGCTGTCTGCCAAATACGTCCCGGCTCAACATCCCTAGTTATAAGCTGTCCACGGTTCCTAGGGTCCATTTGAGGTGTTAAAGCGGATCAATCCCAGTGGACCTACAACTCCGGCCTCCTCCCACCATGCGTATTCCAAACGCGTTTCCATGATCCGCTGCTGAAGCCTGTCCGTGCTCAATCGTTTCATCGAAGAAAGTTGTCCCCTCTCTCCCCTGAAGCGTAGGCCTCCAATGTGTCACGTAAGAGAAATTTCTGGCTATGAAGTCTATCAGAGGGAAACGAACACTGTTCTCATCGATTGGTGGAGGGATTCGGACCGTGAGGAGAGATCGTGGGAGCCGGATGACAACATCCTGGGATCGTGACTTGCTAAAGAAGTTTCTTCTTTCCAGAAAAGAGGGAGGCCAAAGGGTGGGGGGGGTACTGTTCGGGTGTACCCGGCAGCCGGGGGCTCCGGGCTTGCAGGCGCACCCGTGTCTGCCCCGTGCTCCCGCCCCAGGGACGAGTAGCGCCGCGTCCGCAGGTCGGGCGGCCCTTGGTGCGTGCTCGCCCCCCGAGTGCGACCACTTACCCTGGCCGAGCCAACCTGTGTCCTCACGGCTCTCTGCCGGCTGCCGTGCGTGGCCGCGCCGCCATAGCGCGCGCAAGCGCGCGGTAAAGTTCTCTGAAAATTTACAGGCCAGCGTGTCAGTAATTGGTGTTTTCTGACCGCAGACCCTATATAAGGTATTCCGCCCACGGCACTACTCCCTTGCCGATCTATAGTGCCTTACATCCTCTAGAGAAAGCGTTTCCTGTATCGTTTCCTAGTCTACCGTGTTACCGAACCATTACGCACAATCCTTTCTTGACCACGAACCTTCGCCGCCTGTCCAGACCTCGCCTGCCTGTTCCTCCGACTACGCCTACGTCCTCACGGATTGTACGCACGCACTTGCCTTGGCTTGCCGCCGAACAGCATGTCACGCCAGTGGGCGACCTGAAGTTCTCCGCCGCAGCAAGTCCATCCCCGCTTAGTCGGTCGGGCTCTGGTGAAAACCGGGCTCTACTTAATTCCATTCCGCCCCCGGTACGGCTTACACGCACCGCCTTGCGATTGTCCAGCGATCCAATTACCTGCACCGTAACAAGGGGACCACCAGCGGGAAAAAATGTGGTATAGAAATGCCTTAATAGTTGGCAACTCCCAGGAATCTTTGTATGCTCGGAGACCCACGGAGGGCGTAGCCCCTGTAGGACTGCAGACAACTTCGGCGTAGGTTCCATCAGTAGCCCTTGTCAGAAATGATTAGCCGAGGAATGGTAGGCTCTGCTGATGAAACTGGCACTTCTCAAGTTAGGCATATAGGCCGTTGTCCCTTAGGCACTTCTGAGGACCTGGCGCACGTGAACTTGATGGGATCTCAAGGTCTGGGGAGAAAACCAGAATGTCGTCAAGATACACAACCACGCATGTGTACAGGAGGTCCCTGAAGAATGTCATTGACAATTCTTGGAAGTTAACGGGCCGGGTCATTCAGAGCCCGAAGGCATGACCAGGTACTCCGAAGGTGCCCGTCGCGGGGTGTTTGAAAAGCGTCTTTTTTCCATTCGTCTCACTCACGTATCCGTATGAGAATTATAAGCCCGGTCGCAGGTCCTGTTAGAAAAGATCTTGGCACCACGTAACGGTCAACAAGTCCGTGATCAAGGGCAGGGGATAGCGGGTTCATTTACCGTGATCTTGTTGAGGCCTCGATAGTCTATGCAAGGACGCATGGCATTTTCCGTCCTTCTTGAGCCACGAAGAAGAACCCGGCCCCACTGGGAGGAGGACTTGCGGATAAAGCCCCTCTTGAGATTCTCCCTTGTAATATCATGTAGAACAAAGCCAAGGCCCTCAGGTTACCGACGGGGGTAAACCCTGCCACGTGGAGGAGACGTTCCCGGGCAGAAGGATCAATAGGAACAGTCATATGGGCGTATGGGGCAATAAGGAAAAGGGGTGGGTTGAGGAGAGGGAGCAATGACCACCCGTTATCGAATATAATTTGTCAAAAAATGCAACAAATGAGGCAAATTTACTTTGAGAAATGAGGAAACTAGCAAAAAAGCCAGAAGAGGGAGGGGGAGGGGGGGGGGGGGGAGGGGGGAGGTGAGGAGGTGGGTGGAGGCGGGGGAGAGATCAAATTTACTGAAATAAATTCTGCAAGAGAAGTCCACATTTTTATGTATGCGGTATCACACAAATAGTTGGGGCAGAAATTCACAACCCCTCTGTCGTCCGTCTCCCAGCGTTTGAACATGGGGTCTTGTCTAATCCTGCTTGGGAAATGTCCAGGATGGGTCCACCTAGCAAAAGATACGCTACTAAGTCTGGTGTATGTGTAAGGTAGCTAGATCATGCTCGCCTTCCAGACTCCTATGGTATCTTTCAAAAGAAGACTGTTTTCGCCACTTTATGAAGAGGGCAAAATTTTAACATGAGGCAGGATTTGGAGCGACCAGAGAGGCCACTGCGGATTCAATGACGAAATTAGAGTATCTAGAGTCTGTTTGACCCAGTACTACACTGTGTCGCAGCAGACTTTGCCAGATTACCTAAGCCTTAGAATCCGGTAGATTCACACCTCCGGAGTGAGCCGTGGGAGGCAGCCGGCTTAGAAAGAGCAATTCCGTGGTCGTTTTTTGTTCCACAATGAAAGAGGAACAATGAAGATGGAAGAAAGTTTAATGTCTTTATGTCTAAGGAAGGAGCGGTACTGTTTTGTAAAAGATATAATAATTTTTGGGGAATTGAATGTCCTCATTTTAACAGGTGGCAATTTTTCTAATAGAGGAAGAGGGAGATTTGTCCATCTGCTTCACAGCTCTTTGAGATTTTAAGTCTAAAAGGTGGGGATAATTGATATGATAAATGGATTCTGGAGTATACCTATATAAATGACCTAGTATTTTATAGCGAAATTGGCCATGGAGATAGCAGAGAGTTAAGTACGACTAATTTAGGGGAGGTTGGAGGAGGAAAAGATCCAGGAGCTCAGATTGGTGACACATTTACCTTAAAAGCCCAGTAAAGGCCAAAGTCATGAATCAACTCCAGAGCCACAAGGAGACCTCAGTCAATGGGTGAGGAGAGATAAATAAGAATATCATGCAGCAAAGAGGGAGATTTTAACCCTGGTGGCGCCTATAGTTATACCTGATAATTGTGGGAGAGAGGCAAGAGCCTGACATGGGTTCATACAGATTGTGAATAAAAAAGGGATCATGGTGACATCCTTGACGAGTCCCCTCTCCTGCAGGTGCAACGGTTTGGATAGGAAAACGTGGTTTAAGATTTTCGCAAGTGGAGAAGGAGTAAATGTGAGGAGATATAAGATTGGAAAGGTGCCCTGTAAGCCGAATTGATTCTAAAACCACATCCAGCCCATCTCCAGCTGTACCCTGTCAAACGCTTTTTCACTTCTGCTACTATCGACAGGACAGCTTGAGACCGAAGTGTGTCCGGGAGCGACAATTAATCTCATCTATCTAGCACCGCTATAACCTTGCGGATAATTGGTGAGTGACCCAAAGATGCCTGCCTTGACAAAACCTGTTTGCGTCCCTGGTGAAATAAGTTTGGGAAGGATGAGCGCCAATCTATCTGCAAAGAATTCATGGGTCCAATAAGGGAAGATATTTCTTTTGAAAGGATTGTATAAAATCGCGGTAAAAATCCCCAGTCTGGGCCAGGGCGCCTTATTGTTTCCTAGATTCCTTATCGTATATGTTATCTGCCTCAGGGATATCGGGCTTGTTAAGAAATCTTTAATCTTCGTCCCCTCCCCCCCGCACAAATATATAATATATGGTGGGGTGTTTTTTTTTTTTTTGTTTTTGTTTTTTTTTTTTTGTTTTTTTTGTATAAACCCAAAGTTGTGGAGAGTATTTTATGAACCAGGTTCGAGGGGTATCAGGTTCAGGGGTTTCTGGAGTAAATAGAGAGGCCAAAAATGCTCTAAGAACGTTGTTGATCAAGCCTTGCCCAGAAAAAGTGGTTATTTGCCTCTGAATCCTTTAGTGTATACTATGGTAGAATAGGAATTTGTGTCTGTTAGCAAATTGGCCTAAAAGCCTCCCAGCCTGTATTCCCATATCTGAACAGTTTACCTCTAAAGCTGAACGTTTCGAGATCTCCCTGTGTTCAAACCATCGTCATGAATCTGTTTAGGCTTGAACCCATAGGGCTTTGGAGGCATGGGAGGGATTGGAGATAAAAGTAGAGTAGGGCTCTGTCTAAGCTGCTCCCCACAAGGAGGTAATTTGGCAGATATTGTGTTGTTTTCTTTTGCCTGGTATGGGCCAGTATTACGTCCTCTGAGGACCAGCCTTTGGCTGTCTACACTCCTCACAATGAGCACAAGGAATCCGTATCCTCCACGGGATAACTTCGCGCAGGAGTTACAGCATCAGCACAAAGAAAATTGGTTATATGAATTGAGATTAATAACCGGGGATTGATTGGAAAATAGAGACAGAACGGAAGAGTTTCCTATCTTTCCATGGGGTTTGACTACTAAGTTGAAAAGTCCCCTCCTACTATATTTACGTGTGCCCAGTGATCAGTGGCTATTTGGTCTGGTCAGGGATTTTAATGAAAGCCCCTTGGTTTTTATGAGGGCCATCAATTTGAAGAGAGTGATTTCGTCATTGAGAGAATTAAATATCAGAGAGCTCGTTGAATGATGGTGTTTATTCCTGGTTTTCCTGACCTTGAAGGTGGGGTTCCCTGACTGAATGGTTTTGTATTTCATGCTTGTCGTGATAGCTATTGTTCTCTATCACCCAGGGGTGGCCCATGTTGTTTTGTGGGGGCCTCTGAAGTTCAATACCCCCCTGATTGTGGTATTGGTTTAATCTTTCTGACTATTAAATGTATGTTGCAGCATGTGTTGAGGTTCCAGTTTATGATAAGGGAAAATATATGTTATTTGGTGACGCTCCATGTGTAACTGGCCCGTGTTCTAAATTTGTTTTCATCGAGAGATCTCTCCTCCCTTCTAAAAATGTCCTTTGTGAGAAACCGCTGTACCTCCCAAAAAAATTTAAGAACCCATCAGGACCTGTATACTTGTACAAAAACTCAACAAGTATACTAATAAGTCAGGGTGGGGGTGGTGATCATCAAATGCATGGAATGTACACTGATAATCTTGCATATGTACCTAACCAACTAGCAATGAAATTTAAGATAAGGAATGAAAATAATTACTTACAGAGAACCGATCCGAAAGCTTCGGTGGTCACTGACAAGAAGCACATGGTGATTGACCTGTTGACCTCTGGAATGCTAATTATAAGTGCATGAGAAGCTGAGTGAAATTAATCTCTGTAATGTAATGGTATAAATCCTGTTTCTATGTTAAATCTCGGGTCTCTATAAAAAATAAAAGGCCTTAGACAGTCTTCAGAAGTGAAAATCATATAAATATATTCTAGTTAATATTTAAATAATGAATAATATACAACACTTTAATTACACAGAGACTGATATAATACGTACAGGAATGTCTGAATGAAAACCCAGGATTGATAGACGAAGCAAGTGTGTTGTAAAGTAAGGATGTGTAGCAGCTCTCTGGGAAATTAAGGGTTAAACATATGCCAGGGTGAAGTAGGCCTTTATAATATAGAAAACATTAAGGGTTTTATTAAAGAAAATCTGGGGAGGAAATGTTTCCATATCTTGTGGTTTAAAATAATTGACTTTTTTTCTGCCTATGCAGAAAAATAGGTAACATTATTGGGTTATTTTCTGAAAAAGGTTAATGCTGATAAATTATGAATTATGTGAACACATGCATTACACAAATGGGAACAGGTGAGAACCTGATAAAATATCTGTTACAGTCTGGTGGTGGATCCACTGGACCACTGCAGGCGATGGCGTAAGCCCCTACCAAGGAGTGGAATCTAAGTGGGTCCCGGTATTCACCAGAGCCCGCCGCAAAGCGGGATGGTCTTTCTGCAGCGGGGGGTCCACCAGGTTTACTTCCACTGGGGGGGCTAGCCTGCGGGGGGCGGCCAAGGGTACGAGGTACAGGAACGGCAGGCAGGCTCGTAATTGGGGACAGGCAGAAGGTCAGGGCAGGCGGAACAGGTTCGTAGACGGTAGACACGCAGGAGGTCAGGACAGGCGGGTCTGGTTCGTAGTCAGTAAACATAGGCAGACGGTCGGTACACGGTAAGGCAAACAGGAACTCTCTGGACAGCTTTCTCCTAGGGAACATACACTAAGGATCCGGCGAGGGCCGGCAGGAAGGGGCCGGACTAAATAGGAGCAGTGCCCGGCAATGAGCCAATTACCGGCGCAATGCCCCTTTAAATTCAAACTGCCGACGCGTGCGCGCCCCTAGGAGCAGAGCTACGCGTCGGGAGGCTGAGCCAGACAGAGCAGGAGCGCGGCCGGGTAAGTGAATGCTGGCAAGGGCCGGGACACGAGCAGACCCCGAACCCGACGTGCGGGACGGGGCTCCGCTGGAAGCAGGGGCACGGGCGCGCCTGCGACCTGGGACAGTGGTCGCAGGGGCGTCCGTGACAATATCTATGAGTATAGTATAAAAAGGTTATGAAATCTATATGTTACGCACTGATATGGTTATAACATTTATGATATGTACTGCTATGATTATTACATTTATGATGTTATGCACTCTGGGCAGAAGAAGGTTTTGTTTTTATTCCTAATGCCAATATAAGAGTCTTGTAATGATCGTAACTACACAGTGATTAGATTATCTTGCTAGGTAAGAAAACCTCAAAGGCCAATGTATGCGGAGTTATTTAAATGGATTGACAGTGGATTGACAGAGTCAAGTGTGATATTTTTACCATGTGACATTCTTTATTAAAGGGGTTGTGAAGAATCAAACAGGATGTGACTGAGATCAAAACAAAGTATCCACCCCCTCACTGTGACAACTGCAGTGAATGGAAGTCACACTGTGTGATTCAAGAGTCAAGTATTTTCGGATTTTCATTTTCAGTATTTGCAGATTGTAAATGAGCCTGAAGAACCGGATGGATGTCCACAAAAGCCAAGCGACACCCCCCTGATGGAGGTCTGCAAAAAGCCAAGCGACACCCGCCATGATGGAGGTCTGCAAAAAGTCAAGCGACACCCCCCTGATGGAGGTCTGCAAAAGCCAAGCGACCCCCCGATGGATGTCTGCAAAAGTCAAGCGACGCCCCCTGATGGATGTCTGCAAAACCCAAGCGACACCCCCCTGATGGAGGTCTGCAAAAGCCAAGCGACGCACCCTGATGGATGTCTGCAAAAGGTCTACAGATGGATGTCTGGATGTTTGCACTGATGTCGGAACTAAACCACCATCTATGGCGCCAGCACTGCCACAAAAAAAAAAGGGGCTTTTTAATAATCTGCACTTATCGTCATGTCTGCACCCCCTGTCCTATCACTTTGAAAGATGGAGACAGGCTTTGAAAGGACGGGGACAGATACCTTTTTAGGGTCTGTTCTTTGGCTCACCGGGGAAATCTTGGGCACAACAAACCCCTCGTTTCCCTGCACCAGAGGCCCATGCAATTTCTGGGTCTGAGAAGATTTTCAAGAGAGACTTTAAGTTTGCTGTGACTGTCAAATCCTACACGAGTGGTTACCTTTGTGTTCAGTCCAATCAAGGCCGAGGTGGTTTTTCTGTAATGACCAACTGAAGAATATAGCAAGTGATGCATAATATTGGTACCAATGATAATCTACTGTCTAATAAAAATGATATAATCTCCTAGATCACATCTATAAGACAAGGGGTGGGTGTAATAGGATGTAAATTATACAATATGTCTTATAAGATGTGATATAGAAATATGTATCTTATGTCTCATTAATATACCTTGTATCGAGTCTATATAAGACATATGTAGATAGATTGTATCCAGTCTATATAAGACATATGTATATAGATTGTATCAAGTATAATCACTGTACTTGCTGTGTGTGAGGACAGCTGTCATGCTACCCCCACAGTAGTAGTCTATTTCTGGTCACAGTGTTTGACCTTGGTGACCTCTGCCTGACTGCTCAGCCATTCAAAAGATGATTAGATGTTACACCCCCACCCCACCATACAGATCATAGCTGATACTATTACATAATGCACATGTATTATACCCTACCATGTATGGAGGGCCAGTTAATTCTGAAGTTTGGTAAAGCTGACTAGACCACTTTAGACATAAGAGATACTAAGTTTGGGCATTTTGAGCGTTAAGGGAGACAGCTCTGACTAGTATAAAAAGGCTTGATGTGCCAGTGAGAGCTGAGCCTCGGCGGGGGCATGACATGGTGCCCAGCAACCTGTGTCATCGTGCTGCGAGATGGGTTGTACTTTGAGGGTACAACAAGGGGCCCCCGTTTCACTGTGTGCAAGAACTATGCATCGATAACATCTGTAACTGCCAGCTAAGTATCATTCTATTCTATCTTAATTCTATTTTCTTATTTTATGTAATAAACCTTTCCTTTTATATATATATTGCCTCATTGTAATTAATGTCTTGCCCGCCAAGCAGTCACCTGCTTACAGCATTATAAAGTCCTGTGAGCGCTATGTAAGGCGCCTGATAATGAGGTGCGCGCATTTAAAAATATAGCGAATGGGGCTGGGCTAGTCTTCGGACAGAAAAGATGCCAGACTTCTGGTGCAGCATTATTCATACATGTCACCCAATATATATTTCTCACACTACAGTTTATACATATTAATAGTCACAAGACACACACAACACTGTATACACATTAATATGCACATTACAAAGTACACTATATACACACTTTATACACTACACTAATACATGCTGCACTGTATACACACTGAAACACAACGCACACTCCATCAATAAGTTGTTCAATACATTTAGTTTGAAGAGCTACAAGGTAGCTGTTGTAAGCTAGCTCTTCAATCTAAATGCATAGAACAACTTATTAATGGATTTTGATAAAGTGTAGTGGAAATTTGCTCACCGAAATTTCTTTTTCCTGGAGTCCGTAGGCAGCACACCATTGGGATATTACTTCCCCTAGGTACAATTAGGAGAGACAGGCTAACAAGCAGTAATTGAACTAATCAACCACTTAAGTGTTGCCCTATAAAGCCTGGCTGAAAGCACAGCACACAAGTATTGTAAGTAGCAATGAAGGAATTAAGTCTGGGTGGGAAAGATGTGCTGCCTACGGACTCCAGGAAACGGAAATTTCGGTAAGCACATTTCTACTTTCCTGATCGTCCTACGGCAGCACACCATTGGGATTTAAAAAGCAATCTTAAGAGGGTGGGACCTCCAAAGCTTTCCTGAGTATTGATTCACCAAAAGTCGAACATTCTGCAGAGAGGACATCCAATCTGTAATGTTTTGCAAACGTTGATGGTGTAGACCATGTTGCGCCCTTACAAATTTGTTCTAAAGGCACTTGCCCAAATGCTACCCAGGATGCCACAGTGCATCTGGTGGAATGAGCTTGGAGATGAAGAAGTGAATCTTGACCCAGAATACTGTAACATTCTTTTATGACCGCTTTAATCCAGTGGGCCAGAGTAGCCTTGCTGGCTTTGTGACCTTTTCTATTGCCATGAAATTGTAGAAATAATGCTTCATCCGATCTGAATGATTGAGTAGCTTGTAGATAATTGAGCACCGCTCTTCTTACATCCAGTGTGTGTAACATCTGTTGTTTTTCATCCACTGCATGCGGAAAGAACACCGGGAGAACAGTCTCTTGGTTAATGTTAGATGTTGAAGTCACTTTTGGAAGAAAACCTGGCATGGTGCGCAGAATAAGACAATTCTGTTGGTCTCTCAGATATGGTTCTCTACAGGAGAGAGCTTGTAGTTCCCCTAACCTTTTTGCTGAAGTAATGGCCACTAAGAAAAGTGTTTTAAGTGATATACATTTAGTTACATAGTTACATAGTTTGTTAGGCCGAAAAAAGACATATGTCCATCCAGTTCAGCCTATTTTACTAAAGTGTTTATCCAGAGGAAGGCAAAAACCCCCACGAGGCAGAAGCCAACCGTCCCCATTCTAGGGAAAAAATTTCTTCCCGACTCCAATCTGTCAATCAGAATAAATCCCTGGATCAACAACCCTACTCCAGAATCCTGGTCATTATAACTTGTTATATTATTACATCTAGAAATCTATCCAGACCCTTCTCCAGAATCCTAGTCTCTATAACTTGTTATATTATTACGCTCCAGAAATGCATCCAGACCCTTTTTGAACTCACCATGACAATTTCCTATGGCAGAGAGTTCCACAGTCTCACCGCTCCAACAGTAAAGAATCCCTTTCTATATTTATGTAGAAACTTTCTTTCCTCAAGATTTAGTGGACGCCCGCTTGTAATGGATACATTCCTGGGTATAAATAAATCTTTAGCGAGATCTCTATATTGACCCTTAATATATTTAAACATATTTATCATGTCCCCCCAAAGCCTTTTTTTCTCTAAACTAAATAATCCTAATCTTGCTAATCTTTCTAGGTATTGTAGTCCACCATGTCCTTTTATTATTTTTGTTGCCGCCTTTGTACCTGTTCAAGCTCTACAATGTCTTTCCTGTGCACTGGTGCCCAAAACTGTCCCCAATATTCCATGTGTGGTCTAACCAGTGACTTGTATAGTGGGAGAATAATGTTCCCATCATGTGCATCTATGCCCTTTTTAATACAACCCATGATTTTATTTGCCTTGGCTGCTGCTGCCTGACACTGGCTGCTACAGTTAAGTTTACTGTCCAACAGGATCCCCAAATCCTTCTCCATGTCACTTTTACCCAGAGTTTTTCCATTTAACATGTAATCATGTAATGGATCTTTCCTCCCCATGTGCATAATTTTGCATTTATCTGTGTTAAACCTCATCTGCCACTTCTCTGCCCAGGCCTCCAACTTATCCAGATCCCTTTGTAATAACACATTATCCTCTATAGTGTTGATTACTTTACAGAGCTTAGTATCATCTGCAAAGATTGATATTCTACTGTGCAATCCTTGTGAAAGATCATTAATGAAAATATTAAAGAGGATAGGGCCCAATACTGATCCCTGTGATACGCCACTAGTAACAGGGATCCAGTCTGAGTATGTACCGTTAATTACCACCCTTTGTTTTCTATCAGTGAGCCAGATGCATACCCACTTGCACACATTTTCCCTAGTCCAAGCATTCTCATTTTACTTACCAACCTTTTATGTGGTACATTATCAAATGCTTCAGAAAAATCTAAATATATGACTGTCACATCAAGGGAGGTGCAGTGAGCCCTAACTGGAACCCAGCCCACTGTCCCTGCCTACTTGACGTGCTGCCCTAGGCGGCAGACGGCAACTGGGCGACAGTCCCTGTGCTACTAAAGTGCGGGGGCCGTGAGAAGCAAGAATGGTTAGACAGTCCGGGTCAATATCAAATAGGAACGCCATAGCCACAAATCAGAACCAGAGGAATGAACGTAAACCAGCCGAGGTCAAAAGCCAAACGGAAGCAAAAGCACAAAATCAGGAGACAAGCCGGGGTAAGGAGAACAAGCCGAGGTCAGGTACACAGATAAGCAAAACAACAACACAAAGCACAAGAAACAAGGGCCGGGGAATATCCAGGCAGCACCACCCTTCGGGATTTTTTAAATGGGATTCCTGGATACCCCCCCCTGCGCTGATTGGGGGGCGGCCGGGGGTTCCCCCATTGGGGGTGCATCGCTCCCGTAGGGTGGTGGGCCCCCTGTCCCAAGAGTTGTCAGCAGAAAGTGTTCAGGGTGGAATCGTGCATCGCTGCTGCACCTGAGATCCCTAACCCCTGGCACAGCCCACCCCCTGCAAGACTCCAAGTCTCACCCCGCCCGTCTAGAATGACCTCCTCATAGAAGTTTATAGATTAAATTTTGAAGGCCCGATGTTCATAAACCCTGCGTACGGGGTTTAATTTTTTTGTGGATAGTCCGGGGATAACTCTCTAAGAAAATTCAAAATTTTAACCCAAAACAGAGGTTAAATCCCGGCAAAGTTTAGTTCCGTTGGGCTAAAAGGGTGGCCCGGGTTTAAAGGCTTCAAAACAATTGACAATCCATGATGGTATAGGATTATGCACCATCGGTTTAAGATTTTGACTGCTTTTAAGAACTTCTAAAACCCAGGGGTTTTTGAAAATTTTTATTCCAACTGAGCATAATTGCTGTAAAAGTGGCCTTCATGTATTGTATTTGGGTTTATTAAACCCTTCCTGAAAAAACTGTAGTACAGAAACAGGAGTCAGTGGGGGTTTTTCTTTAGAGGGCACCACTTTTTGTGTTTTCTCCAAATCCTGTTATAATGGTAAGTTACGGGTCTTCAAAGCACCCAAAAAGGGTTTTTTAACTATTGTTAGAGACCGACGGGTTTTAAAGTTTTCGGCTCAGCCCCCAAAAGCCGTCAGGAATTTTGTGCCTTGGGGATAAAAACATGCCGTTTGAGATAAGGTTTTGCTGGCGGTATTTCCAGAATCTGCCCTCGTGAACAAAAACGAGGAGGAACCAGGCCCGGCGGGGGGCCAGGGGGGAAATAATCCTATGCCCTCTGCTTTTCGTCCGGAACTTCCGGAGGACTTCGGGTCAGAGAAAGGGGGGGAAAAATACTAATTTATTTCTCCCAACCCCATTATTGCAACGGGGGGACCCCTGGAGAGAGGAGGGGCAAAAGTTTTTTGTTTTGTTGGTCTGGATTTCCCATGACACCCAGGTCGGGGTTTTTCCCCTTTCTTGCAGTAATGTGTCGAAGTTTTGGGGGGTTCAAAATCCATTCTGGCTGAGCCAATCCCGCGTCACATTGGAGAGCCCCGAATGTGCACTGTGAGATGTTGTGGTTTGTTCGAAAAATATCATTAAGTCCGATTCACCCCAAAACCCTTTTTATTACTGCCTTATTCTTTCTGTCTTGACTCTGAAACCCTTGCTTTTGGGTCTCCCTCCTTCAAACTCTCCCCCCCCAAATCTGTCCGAATGAGCAGCCAGGTCATCTTTCTCTCCACCCCCTATACTAATCCCTCTACCTGTGTCAGTCACTGCACGGGTCCCCATCCAGTACAAAATACAGTAAAAACTCAGCACTCTCACCAAAAAAACCCCCCCACAACGTTTGCACCCCACATCACCTCCCTCGCTCGTCTACCACCCGACCCGCTCTCTCCGCTTGTGTGATACGGTTACATCATCAATATCCGCCCTCTCATGCCCGCCAAAAGTTTCACCGTGAGCACCAATTTTTGGAATATGCTTCGGGGGTCAGGCACATTCAAAACCCCTACATTTTTTTGGGGGCCCTAAAAATTTTCATCTTCTCGGTCTGGCCACCAAGATCCCTAACTGCTATCACACACATTTGTCAACCCCCTACACTGGGCCTACAGGCACTTATCGTGTATAATTACTGTCGGGTGGCAGGTTATCCATTTTTTCATGTAAACCACCCCCTATTCTGGAAACATGGCTGGCCCATTGTAAATTTGGCCCTTTTTACCCTTGTTTCACCCATACACCCTAATAATTTTAACTCTACGAGCAGGGCCCTCACACCTTGTGTCCCCCATTTGTAATTCTTTTAATGTGTAATGTCTGTATGTTTTCCCTTGAATTTTTAAAGGTGTGCGGAAAATGTTGCGTTTAAATAAAATTTTTATTATTTTTCCCTGGAAAGAGAGGGGTTCTGGTGCCATTTTTTGTTTAGGGATAAAATGATACCAGTTTGAATGGTTTATCATGAACCTGTTGAAGGGAAACTCCTGAACTCAAAAGAGTAGCCCTTCAGAATTTGAAGGGGCACCCCGGTGTTGAGGAAAATTGAGACCCCCAAAAGAATAGAAAAAACTCAGCCTCCCCCCAAAAACCCGAATCATTGTGTTTTGGCATCAAAGGGCTCTTGATTTTTTGGTCACCCGCTTCTTCCGTTGGGCGACCCTGCCGGGGCCCTTTAAAGGGATGTATCGCTTCCTTTTCTTCGGTCTTCACACTGTGCTTTTCTTTTAAAACTCTGTGAAGCAGGGGGTTTTCCCCTCCCCGCTGGATGACTCATCCCCCCTTTACTGCTGGTGAGACCCCCCCCCCCCCTCTGAGTCACGTATCACTGTTTTCTCCCTATCATCTTATTTTTTAAAGTGTATAATACCCCAGGCTGCATTCAATCTAAATTTGGGACGATCTCCCTACAGCTGGAGATTATTACAGCTTTTTTAAGAACGGCAAGTCTGCAGATGCAGGAGAGTTAGGAAGGGTCAAAATGTCTGTTTTTTTATTGTACAATCTGCTGAGTCTTTTCTGCTGGTTGGAGACAGAAAAATGCTACGGGCCCCAACCTGAGTCAGGGGGGAAAAAGCTGTGAATCGACCCGGGGGTTAAGAAAGTTTAAAAAAAAGGCTCCAGCTAGGAAACAAGGAGGGGGGATTAAACCCCCCACTGGATATCAGTGTAAATTTAAAACACAAGATAAGGGACACTGTGAGAACAAGACAGTTTGCTAAGACATCCAAATTTCAAATTTTCTTTTTTCACTGTCCCCTTATTCGAAGACCATTTAAGAAACGATAACCCCTTTTTAAAATTTTTTGTCTTCCCTTTTAAAGCCTGGTATTCTTTTTTAAACCCGGTGACCTCCTTGGATAGAAACGAAAGGTCTGGGGTTTGGTTTCTTCTTTTTCTTGGAAAGACATGCCCCTTTTTCTTTTACTGGGGATTCCCGTTGGGCCCAAACAGACGTTTGGTTGGAAAGGTAGATTGCAGAAATGTTTTTTTGGGTGGAATGTCTCCAACCATTGTTTAATCCTAAGGTTTTCCTTGAAACAGTTGATGTTGCAAGAGCCTAGAAGAAAAACTTTATGCATTAAGGAGAATCGACAAAAATTTGTGCACCCCCTTTTTAGGGTATGTTTCCGGGTCCTTTTCTTGAGACCCCCATCTTGCAGATCTTTGGTTTTTAAATGGCCCGAGCCAAATACATAAGGACCTGGCCAAGGTATAGACCCCCCAAAACTATTTTCATGCTGCTGCAGAGGAGCATAAGACTTTTAATAAAGTTATTCTTTCCTATCCTGGGGTCTAACAAAATATGGAAACCTCAGAAGGAAAAAATTTTTGGGGGAAAGGCCCCCCCGTAAAATTTGGTAATGTTTATTAGGGGGGGTAATGGGGGGTCAATTAAAAGGGGGAAAAAGGGGTTTTTCCCCCCTTTTGGAAAAAAAAAGGGGAAAAAAATTAAAAGGGGGGGAAAACCCCCAAAAAATTTTTTTTTTTTTTTTTTCCCCCCGGGGGAAAAAAAATTTTTTTTCCCGGGGCCCCTTTTTCAAAGGGCCTTAAAAAATTTAACCCCCCAAAACCTTTTTTTCCCCCCCGGGGGAAAAAAAATTTTTTTTTGGGTTTTTTTTTTTAAAAAAAAGGGGGTTTAGTTTTTTTTTCTTTTTTTTTTTTTTAAAAAATTTTTTAAAAAGGGGGGGGAAAAAACCGGGGGGGGGGGGGGGAAAAGGGGGGGGGGGGGGGGGGAAAAAATTTTTTTTTGGGGGGGGGGTTTTTAAAAGGGGGGGGGGGGGGGGGGGGGGGGAAAAAAAAGGGGGGGGAAAATTTTGGGGGGGGGGGAAAAAGGGAAAAGGGGGGGGGGGGGGGGGGGGAAGGGGGGGGGGGGGGGGGGGGGGGGGCCCCCCGGGGAAAAAAAAGGGGGGGTTGGGGTGGGGGGGGGAAAAAATTTTTTTTTGGGGGGGGGGGGGGGGAAAAAAAACCCAAAAAAATTTTTTCCCCCTTTTCCCCCAAAATTTTTGGGGCCCTTGGGGGGAAACCCAAAAATTTTGCCCCAGCCCGGGTTGGGGTTTTTTTGGGGGGGCCCAAAAAAAAAAAAAAAAAGGGGGGGGGTTTTTAAAAAAAAAAAAAAAAAAACCCCCCTTTTTTGGGGAAAAAAAAAAAAAAATTGGGGGGTTTCCCCCTTTTTAAAAAAAATTTTTTTTTGTTGTTTTTTTCCTTTTTTTTTTTGGGGGGGAAAATTAAATGGGGGGGGTTTTTGGGGGGAAAAAAAAAAATTTTTTTTCAATTTTTTTTTTTAAAAAAATTTTGGGTTTTTTTTAAAAATTTGGGCTGTTTCTAGCCGCAAAATTTAAGCAATGGAAAAGGAGAAAAAGATCTTGGGGCCACCCTTTTATGCACTCAAAATATCTCTAATGTCTGTGAGCACTTCTGAGACCAACATCACAGAGCTGTATCTGCTCTTTGTAAAATTTTTGGGTTTTAAAAAAGGGGGCAGAGCTCCTTTGGGGGGGAGGAGGGTCCCCCAGACACAAAATTTGTTTAACCCCCCCCCCCCCCCCCCCCCCCTGGGGCTATTTGGTTTCCCCATGATGGATTCTAGTTTCCCAATATGCTTGAATCTTATTCTAAATTATTAAGAATTTCTCTTTATCCCTAATTATCTGTTTTTGTTTTTATAGTTTGTATATTGTTCACATGATTTGTATTCAAATTTTGTGGGTGGATAGCATGCTACTGTTTGTGTGCCACACTATTTAATTGGCAAACACAAGTGTAGTAGCAGCTATGACTGAGTGTCAGAAACGCATAAGCGTCACTACTTCCACTTTTACTGTTTCCCTTCTTTTTGCCTCAGTGTTTTTATACTACTGTTTCTGTAACCAAATAAAGAATTTCGTTGAAGAGGATTTGGGAAGTGCTGGTTTCTGCACTATTCACGGTGGACTGAGATATCTTCTATTGTTGGATTTGGAGATCTGTGATTCTGTGAACCCCAGCATGGTGAGCTCAAATCAGAGTTTTTGCTGTTCATACATAATAAACACTACACGGTATACACACCACTATACACAATACACACTACTCTATATACACACTAATATACACACACTACACTGTATACCCCCTAATATACGTAATACACACTACACTGTATACACACTAATATACACAGTACACACACTACACTGTATAGACACTTATATACACACTACACACTACTCTATATATACACACTAATATACACACTACACACACTACACTGTACACTATAAAATGCACACTACACTTTATATACAATAATATGCTCAATACATACTACACTGTATAGACGAATATACACTCACCGGCCACTTTGTTAGGTACACCATGCTAGTAACGGGTTGGACCCCCTTTTGCCTTCAGAACTGCCTCAATTCTTCGTGGCATAGATTCAACAAGGTGCTGGAAGCATTCCTCAGAGATTTTGGTCCATATTGACATGATGGCATCACACAGTTGCCGCAGATTTGTCGGCTGCACATCCATGATGCGAATCTCCCGTTCCACCACATCCCAAAGATGGTGACTGTGGAGGCCATTTGAGTACAGTGAACTCATTGTCATGTTCAAGAAACCAGTCTGAGATGATTCCAGCTTTATGACATGGCGCATTATCCTGCTGAAAGTAGCCATCAGATGTTGGGTACATTGTGGTCATAAAGGGATAGACATGGTCAGCAACAATACTCAGGTAGGCTGTGGCGTTGCAACGATGCTCAATTGGAACCAAGGGGCCCAAAGAGTGCCAAGAAAATATTCCCCACACCATGACACCACCACCACCAGCCTGAACCGTTGATACAAGGCAGGATGGATCCATGCTTTCATGTTGTTGACGCCAAATTCTGACCCTACCATCCGAATGTCGCAGCAGAAATCGAGACTCCTCAGACCAGGCAACGTTTTTTTCCAATCTTCTACTGTCCAATTTCGATGAGCTTGGGCAAATTGGAGCCTCAGTTTCCTGTTCTTAGCTGAAAGGAGGGGCACCCCGGTGTGGTCTTCTGCTGCTGTAGCCCATCTGCCTCAAAGTTCGCCGTACTGTGCGTTCAGAGATGCTCTTCTGCCTACCTTGGTTGTAACGGGTGGCTATTTGAGTCACTGTTGCCTTTCTATCAGCTCGAACCAGTCTGCCCATTCTCCTTTGACCTCTGGCATCAACAAGGCATTTCCGCCCACAGGACTGCCGCTCACTGGATGTTTTTTCTTTTTCGGACCATTTCTCTGTAAACCCTAGAGATGGTTGTTGCGTTGAAAATCCCAGGAGATCAGCAGTTTCTGAAATACTCAGACCAGCCCTTCTGGCACCAACAACCATGCCAGTTCAAAGGCACTCAAATCACCTTTCTTCCCCATACTGATGCTCGGTTTGAACTGCAGGAGATTGTCTGACCATGTCTACATGCCTAAATGCACTGAGTTGCCCCATTTGATTGGCTGATCTAAATATTTAGTGTAACGAGCATGACAGGTGTACCTAATAAAGTGGCCGGTGAGTGTATATATTACACACACCATACTGTATACACACTAATATACACAATACACACAACACTGTAAACACAATAATATACACACACTACACTGTATACACACTAATATACACAATATACACACCACACTGTATACACACTAATACACACAATACACACACTACACTGTATACACCCTAATATACACAATACACACACTACACTGTATACACACAATAAACACGGCACTGTATACACACAATACATACACTATGTTGAATACACACTAATATACACAATACACACACTACACTGTATACATATTAATATACATAATACACACTACACTGTATACCCCAATTTTATAAAACAATACCCCTTTACCCTATATCCAAAAACCTTAATACACTACCTTTTCCCTGTTACCCCAAAATTACAACCCCAAAAACGGGTTTTAACAAATTTAATATAAATACAAACACTACACTGTATAAAAAAATAAAAACCCCAAAAATTAAACACACATTAAACAATTTTAAAGTCTACAAAAATACAAACACTTTTAAAAACACAATACAACTCAAACCTGATATACACAATTCCTAATACAAAACACTAACGGTTTTACAAAATATTAAATACCTAATTTTAAAAATTAATAAAAAATCCCTGTTTTACCCCCCCCAAATTTTAATTTTAACAATACCACAAACAATTTATCCCCACAATTTTAAAAAACTTGCCCAAACACAAATTTTTACAAAATTTACACCCCACTAACTGTTTAAAAAACTAAATATAAAAAAAATAATTACCACCGCATTGTTTTAAATTTTAATATACAAAAATTACCCCCTTGTTAAATAACACTAAACTTTTTTCCTTTTGGGGGGGTTTAAATTACAAAAATAACAAAAATAGCGAAAAAAAATACTTTTAACTTCGCTTCTAGGGAAAGGGGCTTTCTGATTTTTCACAATATGGGGGTTTTTTTTTTTACCTTTTTGAAAATTAGTAGATAAAAACCCAATCAAAATGTACCTGGCTGTGGGGGGTCTATTGGCACGTCCTTATCTTTTGACCCCCTCCTCACAGCTTGGAATTTTTGGGGGACCCAGATTTTGAAAATTTCTGAACAGGCGCCATTTTTTGATTCCCAAAACCCTTAAAAATTACAAAGGGGGCCATTTTTTTTAAAAATTTTTAAATGAAAAAAAATTTTTTCCTACGTTTTCTACAGCTTTTTTAAATTATATGGGTATTTTGACTATTACATATTTTTTTATTTTCTTATATATATTTATTTTATTTATATATATTTTTTTTGTGAGGTATAAAAAAACTAATAAAATTAAAAATAGGACAAAGGAAATAAACACTTTTTATAATCTTTGTTCCATCCCCCAACATTTCCCCCCTTGAGATTTTGGGAAACTCTTTTTTAACCCTTTCCCCTTTTCCCCTTTTCCTTTTCTGTTTTTTTTTGGGGAAAATTTGCCCTCGCCCCCCCCCCAAAGGCCGGTCCCGCACCCCCTGGTACGCCCTAGCCCCACCCTACACTTCTATTTTTAATTCTTTGATGAGATGTGGGGTTTTTGCAGAGGGGAGAAGATGACTTTTCCCGGGGCACTTCTGACATCAATGGTTTCCATTTGGGAAAGTGTCTTAAAGTCCACATCATATAGGTTTTTCGGCTTTGGAAGACAGCCCTGAAGGGTGCGGGTTTGGGTCGCCGTAATATTTGGGGCCAGGGGGCCCTTTTGGGCAAAAGTTCATTTAAAAATGGGGATTCTGGTCCCCCAGCTTTCCAAAATAGTTTTTCCCCAAACAAGGGAGAACAAAACAAACAATTAGGGGGAAATAAATTTGCAACACAATCCAAATGGCCAAAACCTATCCCGGGGATGCATTCCCTGCCCCAAACCCCAACAAGAATGTAAACCTGTTTCCCAAAGGGGGGATTATGCCTTTAGTTTTTTTTTAATTCTTTTGAGAGTTTAAACTTGCTTTCTTTCTGGCCTCAGTGCCTTCCCCCCTTCGGTCCTTTATTTTCTGGGAAAGAAAATATAGCAGGTTTTAATTTCCTGGGTTTAGACAGTGTTTTCGTTAGCGGATTCAAAACACAGGGGCACCTGGTCCCTTGCCCCCTTTTAAACTTATCAGGGAACCCCCCTTGGGCCTCCCCATAGATTTGATATTAAAATGGGGGTTTTTTGGGTGCCCTTTTTGGGGGGGCTTTCCCTTTTCCTCTTTTTGGGTCCCCACGTGTCCCCTATTTTCTGCCCCTAGTAATGTTTGGATCCCCCGGACATATATCCCCCCAAAAGTCTCTTGAGGGTCTTTTAATAGCTAGCGGTTTTGGGGCATGCCTTTTCCCGGTACTCCCTGTTTTTTGACAGGTTCCGTCTTTGTCAACCTCATTCTAGTAAATAGGGGGTTTTCCCTGTTTTTTTCTTTCCTCTTTAAGGCAGTGTGTGGTTTATACCTCCCGTTTTCCCCTGTGCCCAACCCAACTACCCGCACCTCCACAACACCAATATTCAGGGGTTTCTGACAAGATT
Organism: Phyllomedusa bahiana; assembly: GCA_025379985.1. Lineage (NCBI taxonomy): Eukaryota > Metazoa > Chordata > Amphibia > Anura > Hylidae > Phyllomedusa > Phyllomedusa bahiana. The sequence continues at coordinate 38,313 of JAODAL010025947.1, forward strand.
TAAAAAAACAAAAATACTTAACATCAGTAACCGCATTCCCAATCTCCGGGGCGGGAGCGATTTGCAGTCGAAGCGTGGATCCATTGGGCTTCCCCCATTTTTGGACATGGGGCGGGGTCAGGGACTTGGTAGGCCCCTAAAACCTTGGCTCGGGGTTTTACACAAAAAATTCTTTTCGTAGACCCTCTCCGGCTTTTCTTATGACAGCAAACTCTAAGTTGGATCTGGAATGGGAAAACTCTAGAATGCATTGGGGACAACATTTAACCACTGCAAATAAGAGGTCATAGCACGTTTTGTTACAAAGTGAGAGAAATTGCCCTAGACTTGGGGCATTGCCTAAAAAGGAAAATTCTGGGGAAAGAGAGCAAAATTCCCCGGGGCATTGCCTGACTTAACCAAGAGGGGCCAGGCTGTTGGCCAGGGCATGCCGGTTTCTCTTGCCATTTTAAGCATCCGTGCTTCAGGTCCGTTCAGGGCCCCTTTTGCCTACATGGGTATGCCCCATAGTATGCAGGGTGCCTCCTTTTCCCAATACCCCGGTCTTCTTTTCTTTTTGGCTCCTTTTTTTTTCCAGTTTTCTTTTCTTCGGGTGGAGCTTGTTCCGATCTTGGCCACATTCCCCTTTTGGGGGTTGGATGTAAGTTTCCTCTTCACCATGACGCTCTTGCTTCCCTTTCCACCTCCGCAGCCTTTTTGGCTGCTTGGTCAGCCAAGTGGTTTCGTTTTTTATTAAGCTTCCCATGTCCCTTTGGGTTTTAGTATACCAAATATCCATGGCACCCGGGGGGCCCAGTGCATCCATCAGGACCTGAATGGCTTGTCTGTTTCACGGGGGTTCCCCGCAGCCGTGAGAAATCCTGTGCTTTCCAAAAAGGCCCAAAAGTCATGGACAACCCCAAAACTTTTCTGGGTTCCTCATTGTTGTCTTTTGCCCTCGCCATACCATGTGCCTTTTTTTGGGGCGACTTTGCAATGGCGACTTTTGCTTCCACACTGCTGTAGTCTCACGCATACCCGTGTAGTCTTTCCTGCACTGTCTGAAATCTGGATAAACCACAAAAGCCCCTACGGGTTCAAGAATCAACTTTCTGATTTCTAAGCAATCTGCTCTTTTCTTTGGCACCGGATTTTCTGATTCCTTCTCTCTTTTTCCCCCTTTTGGGGAAGGGGGAAGAAAGGGTGGGGGATTAAGAAACAACACGCGAAGAGTGAGTTATGGCGGGAGGAGAAACATGAACCCGGGATGCTGTCTGATGGAAAGCTCGGTTAGAATGGCGGGATGTGGGACCAAAAGGGGTAGGGGGGGTCCGACTACATATCCGCTGTTTTTCCAGCAAAATTGGGCTGCAAATCAGCTTGTAAAGGGAAGGTCCTCCCCTTGCAGCGGTCACTTCGGTCTATCCCCTGGTTTTTTCGGCCTGCTGGGCCTTTTTAAAACTCCCAGGACATGCCCTTTCCCCTTTTCTGATACAAAGCTTAAAGATCTTCTGGTACCCGGGATCCTGGCGGGAGCACGGGGCAATAGCTTTCTTCAGTTTCTGGAAGGATCTAAGCATCTTCATAAATGGAAGGGGTTGTCTTCACTGCCTCATACCAGTTTTTGCCGAGATGGAACCCCTGTCCTATGGTGCTGGGCTTAGGAATAGGCAGACATCGGACAGGGTCCGGTATCTAGTTTGTGGTGTTCCCTCTTTGTTTTGGGGGGCCCGGTCCTGCTCTGTTGAGTTCAAACAAGTAAGCGGGGGGTCGTGGTTTGTAGGCTCCAGGGTCTCCATACGGGGGCCCACCATCACGGGAGCAGGTTTTCATCCCCAGTCCGAGCAATTGTTCTCGATCCTTTGCAACTAGAGCCCCCACATCTCTTGGAAAAATTTTTTGACTAAAACCGAACCAACTTCAGTGTTTCCCTCATGGGTTCCAACGGCCCCATCCACAAAAGCAGGGTCAGCTTTCCGAGCTGGGTTTTAAAAACGGGGGAGAACCCCGATCAAAAAACATTAACCCGTCCCGGTTTTCCTCCAGTCTTGGTTGATGTCTTTCAGCTCAGCTTTTCAAACTTTACACTCGGGACAGCGGGATCTCATCCAAAACTGACGCTTGTGGGGATTCGGCCACAAGGGGCCCGTTGAATTCCTGCTTTAATTCCGCAGGAACATAAATCTTTTCTAAGTGTCTGTGTATTTTCAGACCTGGACATCTTTTTAAATAGGGCATAGGTTTTTTCTCGGGGCCCGGGAATTCATTTTTTAAGACAAATTGACCGGTGGGAAAAGTAACATAATAGTTCGGGCCTTCGCCCCCCCACCCTTTTCAGTGAGGCCTGGAAAAGGGGGGGCGCCCTTTGTCAATTCCTGGCCCTCCCCATCACTGACTGCTCCCCCAGTGTCCTTCCCGGGGGTGGCGTTAGTGGCGCGTGTGGCTTCCTCAGCAAACATCTTTTTTTCCTGACTTTTCATATGAGCTATCCGCTGTTCTTCTCCTCCCTGTCATCCTCATGCTGTTAGAGCCCGCCCACTGTATCTTTTGCTCCCCCTACATGGGTTTACGTAGGGGGGCGGGTTTGGGCGCCCTAATCCCAGTTTGCATCCATAATTGGACATACATACTATGTTTTTACCACTTTGGGCCGAAGTGAAAGTGGTGACCCAGGAAGGGGGGGGGATTAACCCAAAGGAAGAGGATGTGAATCTAATGGGGGTTTGGGGGGGCTGGGGTGGAAGTCATGGGAAGGGGGGGCCCAAATGGGCCCAAGGTTAGGGATCTGGGGTTTTCTGGGGAGGGGTGAGCGTATTGGGGTTCAGGGGGGAGGGGACTTGTGTCACGGTGGGTTTTTTTTGGGGGGGGGTTCCCCTTTTTTTACAGTTTTTTTTTAACCCCTGCTTTTCTCTCCCCCCCCAAGCAAATCCCTCCGCCATTACAGGGCATCGGAAGTATTTTAACTTTTCCCTTTGTTTTCCCTTTTTTTCAGAAACTTCCCTGGGGGATATCACATACAGCTGCACCTCCGGGCCCCAACCCCTTTTTATGAATCCATCAGTTCAATGTACCGGGTTCACCCCAACAAACATTTCCCAAAACTTCAAACTACCTTTCTGTATCAACCCCCAACATTTTCACCTTCCAAACTTTTGGAGGTCATAAAAACACATTCAGCTACTTGCAAATTTTCAACTACTTCAATTCTTCTTCCAAACAACAATTGGGCTTTCTTAACATTATTTTCCCTCTAAAACCCGCAAAGGCGCTGTGCACTAAAATTTCATACCAAAACTTCTTTGTTTTTTTTTTGCAAAACATGTACGAAGGAAAAAAGATTTCTGCACCTGTCTCAGCTTTTCCTCTTCAAAAAGGAAAAGCTTGAATTCCCGATTCCACCATTTAAATGAATTCTAAAAATTTTAAAAACCCAAAGCTTTTTTTTTTTCCCCAAGCCGCTGACCAGTTCCTCTTGCGAAGGACCAGATTCCCCTATTATATTCCCCGGGGGGGATTCTATAAATCACGAGCGCCCTGGGCTTTTTGCTCGGGTTTTTTCACTGATTAACACCTGCTTTCCAGCTTTGCTTTTATCAGTTTTCAAAACATTTAAAACACATAAAAAAAATACCCCAAAGGGTTTTAATTTGACAGGTTATGTTCAATAGAGGGGGGACTCGTTGCCTTCAATGTGACCTAAAAATTAACCGATGAACTACCCCAGCACCCCCTAGACAAACGGGTTTTTCGGGTAACAAAAGTATAAAATAACTTACCCGGGGCAGAAAACAGAAGATGTGGCGTTTATTTTCATCTGCGTCGCCCGTAAAGCTCACCCTTCCGTTTTGGTTAATAAATCAGATCCAAGCCATGCCCCACTTACAAGGGGACATCTGAAAAGGAAAGTGCCCCAAAGGGGCCTTCTGTCCTTGTGGGGGCCAAATTATCTTAAAAAAAACAAAAAGGGGCACCGAGAAAACAAATCACAACATGCCCTTTCTGCTATGAAATCTTTTTGATTTTATTCACAAAAAGGGGGGTTTTTATATTTTTGAAAATTTTGTAAAAAGAAGCATCAAACCCTACCTGGTGTGAGGGGCTTTGGGAGTCCCTTTTCTATGACCACTCTCATACTAGGGAAAGTTTGGACACAGAGTGTAACTTCTGAACAGGCGCCATCTTTGATTACATAACAATCTCTACAAACTACTACAGGCGGCCATTTTGTTTAGCACATTAATGACAAAAGATGTACCTACAGCTTCTACATGCTGTATTATATAGGTATGTGCCTATTACATATATATATATATATATATATATATATAATAACTAATACATTAAAATAGACACAAAGGATCACACTTATATAATCTTTGTTCCCATCCACAACACACTGATATACACAATACATATACTGCACTGTATACAAAATACAAACACCACACTGTATACACACTAATATGCACACATATATAATATACACATTCTACACACTAAAATATACATTACACACACTGATATACACAATACATATACTGCACTGTATACACACTAATAAACACGCTACACAGTATACACACTAATATACACAATACACACACTACATTGTATACACACTAATATGCACAATACATACAATGTATACACACTAATATACACAATACAAACACTACACTTCATAAACACTAATATTCACAATACTCACTACACTGTATACACACACTATACTGTATATACACTAATATACACAAAACACTGTATACACAGTAATATACACAATACACACTACACTGTATACACACAATACACACACTTCACTATACACAATACACTAATGTATACACCCTAATATACACACTGCACTGTATACACACTAACATGCACAACATACACAATACACTGTATACACAATAATATACACTGCACTGTATACACACTAATATACACAATACACACACTACAATGTATACACACTAATATATACAGAACACTGTATACACACTAATATACACACACTACACTGTATACACACTAACATACATAACACACTACACGGTATACACACGCTGCACTGTATAGACAGTAATATAAACATTACACACACTGATATACACAATACATATACTGCACTGTATACAAAATACAAACACCACACTGTATACACACTAATATGCACACTTATATATAATATACACAATCTACACACTAAAATATACATTACACACACTGATATACACAATACATATACTGCACTGTATACACACTAATAAACACGCTACACAGTATACACACACTGATATACACAATACAAACACTACACTTCATAAACACTAATATTCACAATACTCACTACACTGTATACACACACTATACTGTATATACACTAATATACACAAAAACACTGTATACACAGTAATATACACAATACACACTACACTGTATACACACAATACCCACACTTCACTATATACACTAATATACACAATACACTAATGTATACACCCTGATATACACACTGCACTGTATACACACTAATATGCACAACATACACATTACACTGAATACACAATAATATACGCACTACACATGCTAAGTTGTAAACACAGTAATGTACACAATACACTACACTGTATACACACTACAATGTATACACTAATATACACAATACACACACTACACTGTATACATACTAATATATACAATACACTGTATACACATTAATACACACAATATGCTGTATACATACAAATATACACAATACACACTACACTGTATACACACTGATATGCTCAATACATACAGTACACTGTATTCACAAATACACACAGTACACACACTACGCTGTATACACACTTATATACACAATACACACACTACCAGGGCTATGGAGTCATTATAGAATGCACTGATTCCAACTCCCAAAATATGTAATTGGTCAAGTTAGTTCAATGCAGTGCCAAGAGCAGGGGAAATTGGGTCCGGCCAGTGCTACTGCTCCCATATCTTCAGCCTCATCACATGAGGAGTGTAATTGATGACATGGAGCAGGCAAAGCGTTGCCGCAGGTGAAAAGATTCCGCTCCATAGCAAAACAGATTGACCAGATTTCAGCAACATTTTTTAGTTGCTCTCAAAAAAGTAGATTTCAATCGTTCATCAGAACTGACTGTGCTTGAGGCAATTCCTTTATACCCTGACACTGTTACAGATGTTGCCAATGTGATCACTGCTTTGCCCCCAACCCAAGTTATTGTAGAGAGGACATTCTCTAGCTTGCAAATAATGAGATCGGATTTGAGGTCATCTATGAAGGAATTCATAGACTCCACAAATGTCATTCAGGACATTTTTGTTGAAAACTGTTTTTCCCACTTACTGCAACATTTTACATATTTACAATTTATTAAAGTTTTTTGTGTCTGAAAGTTGTAATATTTTACACCGACAAGCAAAAGGGTAACAATGTTTTAACCTTTTGATTTTCAGGCTCCATATCTCACCATCCACTACAGCGTTCAATGTAAGACTCCCATCATTTTGTAGAAAATCATCTTGGCTATCTCATACATGAATTTGACTTACAACAATTTAGCTTATGCTTAGTTCTGGAGATCCTTGTCATGTAACTGCACCGTTACTGTTTTGCTCCTGGTGGTGGGACAATCTTTTTCTTCTTGTTACTACAAATTACAACCTGTCCTCACATTCCCTAATAGCTCACTATGTTATTAGGTTGATTCCCAAGCGAAAGGTCACTGGTTCGAGCAGCCATGAGATTCCCCAAGAAAAGAAAGCATCATCCAACTCATTGATAACATCTCTGGGTCAAGAAAATTGCCAAACTGCATCATGTGAGGCCCTGGCAGCGGGAAGAATAGGAAATGAAGTCCGTCCATCCATTCCAAAGCCAAGAGGTGACGTCCCGGGGAAATATCAGAGCCAACAAGCCGCTCATCACAAGGTCGATTAGTTCTGACGTGACAGACACAGCAGTGGAGGCGGCTCGTAGGCTTCATAAGAGTGAGATCACAGACGTCAATGCAAGCACCGGCACATTACAAAAAAGTATGAAAAATGGAAGATTGGAAACAGGTGAATTGGAGCGATGAGATGAAAGTCAATAGACCGGGCTCTGATGGGGACAAATGGGAAGGATCAAGAGAAAAGGGGGCAAACGGATCGAGAAATATTGAAGAACCTGTCAAGTTCGGTGGAGGAAGCCTGAGGATATGGGGAGGGGTCACAGCCAAAGATGTTGGATACTTGACCAGGATCAATGTTGATCTCAATGCTGAGCTCTATGTCAATGTCCTACAAGATGAGTTACTCCACACACTCGAGTACTATGGGTATGACAAGGACATAGTGTCCAGCAGGACAACGACCTGAAGCAGACGTCAAGGTTGGAGAGGGAAGGGGTCAATGATAATGAAGTAGAGTTGCTGTATTGGCTCCTTAACTCAATTCAACACTTGTGGGTAGAGGTGAAGTAAAAGCTGTATTCGTATCCAAGTCCAGTCTGCACCAACATTGGGAATGTGTAGAAGAGACCTGGAATCAGATTTTGGTGAAGACATGCTTGAATCTGATCTAGAGCCCAGAAGGATTCAGGCAGAGCTGAAAGCCAAAGGCAGATTTACCAAATACTAACAAAATAATAAAAACAATTAACATTTTGATTTTAACCCCTTCCCAACATTGATAAAAAGATGAAGGTGATGTCCAGCGTTATTCAAACAGCACTTGATTTTATTTTACATCGGAGATAAAACAGTGAAGACCTGAAGCACCAAAGCTAACATGTTTTCAGGTCGCTTTCTGAAAGCATCCGGGCTGTCTGGTGACGTCACCATGTCCACAATGCATTGTGGGCATGGTGATTGACAGTCACCATGGCAACCAGTACACAGCAGCAATGATGTGTACTGGGCTACTATTATATTAGCAATCTGAAGATCGCTGTTACAAATCCCCTATGGGGAAAAGAGAAAAAATGTCAAAAAGTAAACAAAAAGTTAAAAAAGTAAAACACAAGCACAAAAAATAAAATAAAAAACACGTACACCGCCCTTTTCCCCTTTACAAACGCCAATCGTCCCAAAAAAGATCAAAAAGTAATAAAGTACCCATATTTGGTATCGCTGGGTGCGTAACGACCCACCCTACAAATCTGCCACATTGATTAACCCGTACGGTGAATGCCATAACAAAAAAAAAAATCAGTCACAGAATTGCGATTTTTGTTAATCCCACAGCACATAAAATGGTACAAAAAGCGATAAAAAACTCATATAAACACTAAAGTTGTGCCAATTAAAACGTTAGTTCATCCTGCAAAAAAAAAAAAAACCCTTACACAGCTCTGTATACAGAAAAATAAAAGTGTTATGGCTACTAGAAGACAGCGATGCATAAATATTGTTTTACACAATAAAAACACTTTTTTGAAAAAAAAGTACTTCCACATAAAAAAAACTATAAACTGGGTATTGCCACAAACGCCTTGACCCACAGAGTAAAGCTAACTTGTGACGGATACTGCACAGTGAGTGCTGTTAAAAATAAAAAAACACTCCTAGGATTGCAGTATTTTCTTCACCCTGCCTTCCAAAAAACAGATTTAAAAGCGATCAAAAAAAGCTTTGTCTCCTCAAAAATGATACCAATAAAGATTTTAACTCATCCTGCAAAAAACAAGCCCCTATACAGCTCAGTAAACAGAAAAATAAAAAGTTATTTCTCTCAGACTATGGAGATGTAAAAACGTGTTTTCTTTTTGAATAAAAGTGTTTTTATTGTGTAAAAGCAGTAAAACATAAAAAATATACAAATTGGGTATCGCTGTAATCGTATCGACCTGCTGAGTAAAGCTAGGATGTCATTTATACCGCACGGTGACCGCTGCAAAAAATAAAAATAAACACTACCAGGATTGCTGTATTTTGGTCAAAACGCCTTGCAAAAACCTTAATAAAAAGTGATCAAAGTGTCATATGCACCCCATAATGGTACCAATAAAAATGTCAACTCATCCCGCAAAAAACAAGCCCATAATCAGCTCCATACAGAAAAATAAAAGAGTTATGACTGTCAGAATAGGACAACATAAAAAAGCAATTTTTTATAGACATATGTCTATTGTGTAAAAGTAACAAAACATAAAAACTATATAAAATGTATATAATTGCAATTGCACCAACTCGCATTGTCAACTTATCCTGTCATTTACACTGCACGGAGAAAGCTGTAAAATTGAAACCCAAAAAACAATGACGGAACTGCTTTTTTTCCCCACCATTTTCATGGCCCAATGCTAAAAAAACTATGGAACACCTGTGCACCCAAAATGCACAATACACCACTAGATGAAATCCATGAGGGGAACTGAATCCAAAATGGGGCAAGTTCTGGAAGGTTTCACCTGTTCTGGTACTTTGGGGGCTTTGTAAATGCGACATGACACCCACCAAAATTTGCACTCCAAAAGCCAAATAACGCTCCCTCCCTTATACGCCCTGCCATGTCCCCAAATAGCAGTTTACACCCACATGTAGGGTATTGCCAAACCTGGTAGAAATTAGGATTCTTTGTAAAAATTAAACATTTTCAGCTAAAATTGCAGATTGTTGGAAAAAAAAATGTCTTAATTTACACAGGCTAACGCTAAAAAAATTTGTGAAACACCTGTGGGGTCGATATACTCACTGCACCCCTGGATATATTCCTTGAGGAGTGTAGTTTCCAATATGGGGTATTTTAAGGATGTTTATTAAGTTTTAGCCCCTTAGGGTGTCCGCAAACCTGAAATGGCACCTAAATAAACTTGTAAATGAGACCCCAGAGTCTGGTAGGTGTCTTCCTCCTACTCTGAGGCTTGTGGTTGAGCCAAATAGTGCACTAGGGCCACATATGACATATCTCTGAAAACGGCAGAATCTGGGGAATCAATATTATGTTGCAGTTCCCTGATTACATCTACCGCGTTCTTGGGAATAATGGATAAAAAATTGAAGATCTGCAAAAAAAGTTAAATTTTGAAATTTCACCTCCCCTTTGCTTTAATTCCCATGAAACACCTAAAGGGTTAACAAACTTCCTAAATGCTGTTTTGAATTCTTTAAGGGGAGTAGTTTCTTAGATTAAATCATTTATGGGGATATCAAACATACAGACCAATCAAAGCCATGTCAGAACTGGACTGGTCTCTAAAAAAAAAAAAAAAATGTATATTGCAAGTTTTCTTGAAAATGTCAAAATTACTACTAAATTTCTAAGTCTAAATTTCTAAATGTCATAAAAAAAAAGAAATTTAAAAAATTATGCCAACCTACAGTAGACATATGGTAGATGCTAGTTATAAACTATTTTGAGTGGAATAACTATCTGTCTTACACGCAGACATTTTTGACGTTTGAAAATGGTAATTTTTTCAAATTTTCACGATACTTTGATATTTTTTCACAAGTAAGCAATAATTTTTTGGCTCAAAATATGACTAACTTAAAGCACAATGTGTCACAAGAAAACAGTCTCTGAATCACATGGATAGGTAAAAGTGTGAAAAAGTTATTCTCACATAAAGGGACACTTCAGATTTCAAAAATTGGGCTCAGTCAGAGAGGCCAAAACTGGCTCCAGCGATAAGGGGCTAAGAAGCAAAACAGTAAGGGTATGTTCACACAGCGTGTTGGGTCTGTATGAACATACGTTTTTAGATGCATGTTTGGATCCATCTGTCGGAACCTAAACGGATTTGCGTCTTTCGGATCCTTCTATTGGATCCGTTCCAAGAATTAACATATCAATTCTTGGTCCGAAAGACAGAGCAGGAGCCCTATAATAAATTATAGGGTGCAATCCTGCTACATCCAATACGCATCCAAACACGCAGCTGCATGTTGGATATGTGTTGGATCCGTTAAGGGTCCGATCGCCAATGCATTTTTGGATGCGATTTTCGGATCCAGCACGGATCCAAAAAACCCGTGTGAACAACCCCTAACAATGCAGTTACAGGACAAGAATCTGCATAACTAAGCCTGAAGAAGCAGTGGTGAAACGAACGTCGGGGCGCAGGACAGTTTGGTGTGGAGTCCTATTACTATGGGTAATTGATTTGTCATCTGTTTTTTAGGCTGATATTGTCTCCATTAGAGAATTAATTGTTACTGATATATTTACTGATTAATATTGGGACGTATCTAGTCTTTGTATTTACCCCATACACTATTTATTACTTACTCCCCCTACCTGTTTTTCTGGTATTTGTATTTTTTATAATGATTTGGGTATTGAGTCCTCTTTTTCTGTGTATAATAACTAAGCAGGTGCTCAATAGTTGAAAGTCAAATTTTGTATAAGATTGTCTATAAATTGATGAGAGTCTCATGTTCAAAGCTGTAGTGGATGTGCGATGTGGTCCTGAAAGTCAAAAGCTTAAAACATTGTTACCCTTTTGCTTGTCAGTGTCTGTTCTACCTAAACAGCTTGATAATTGTATTATAAGGTGATAAAAAGCCTGATGTTACCATTCTAATACAGTAAAGTCATTACTTAAACATGCGCCCTGTATAAGGGAGTCGGAGTTTGGGAAACTGAGGAGTCGGAGCTTTGGCTTACTGACTCCACAGCCCTGCATGTGAGTGTTCCGTGTTATATATCATACATGTGAGTGTCCTGTGTTTTATATCGTACATGTCATTGACTCGCGTTATATATCATACATGTGAGTGACCTGTGTGATATATCATACATGTGAGTGTCCTGCATTATATATCATACATGTGAGTGTCCTGTGTTTAATATCGTACATGTCAGTGACTCGCGTGACATATCATACCTGTGAGTGACCTGCGTTATATATCATACCTGTGAGTGACCTGCGTTATATATCATACCTGTGAGTGACCTGCGTTATATATCATACGTGTGAGTGTCCTGCGTTATATATCATACGTGTGAGTGTCCTGCGTTATATATCATACCTGTGAGTGACCTGCGTTATATATCATACCTGTGAGTGACCTCTGTTATACATCATACATGTGACCTGCATTATATATCATACATGTGAGTGTCCTGTGTTATATATTATACATGTGGGTGACCTGCGTTATATATCATACATGTGAGTGACCTGTGTTATATATCATACATGTGAGTGTCCTGTGTTATGCATCATACATGTGAGTGTCCTGCGTTATATATCATACATGTGACCTGTGTTATATATCATACATGTGACCTGTGTTATATATCATACATGTGAGTGTCCTGCATTATATATCATACATGTGAGTGACCTGAGTTATATATCATACATTTGAGTGACCTGTGTTATATATCATACGTGTGAGTGTCCTGCGTTATATATCATACGTGTGAGTGTCCTGCGTTATATATCATACCTGTGAGTGTCCTGCGTTATATATCATACCTGTGAGTGACCTGCGTTATATATCATACCTGTGAGTGACCTGCGTTATATATCATACGTGTGAGTGTCCTCCGTTATATATCATACGTGTGAGTGTCCTGCGTTATATATCATACCTGTGACCTGTGTTATATATCATACATGTGAATGACCTGTGTTATATATCATACATGTGACCTGTGTTATATATCATACATGTGAATGACCTGTGTTATATATAATACATGTGAGTGACCTGCGTTATATATCATACGTGTGAGTGTCCTGCGTTATATATCATACATGTGAGTGACCTGTGTTATATATCATACATGTGAGTGTCCTGTTATATAATAATACCCCCATCCCCCTGCTCCTCACCCCCTGTATATAACACATCACACTGCACATATCACTGTACATACATTATATCTGTGTAACGTGTTCTGTGCTCTCTGCAGGTTTCCATATCTACCAGGTGATGTACGGCTGTGAGCTGGGAGATGACGGCAGCATCACTGGGTACCAGCAGTACGGATATGATGGGAGAGAGTTCATGGCCCTGGACACAAAGTCAGGGACATATATCTTCACCATGCCCCAGGCCCAGATCACCACACAGAGATGGAACAGACCAGAGGTACAAGAGGGGGAGAGACACAAGTATTATCTGGAGAATATCTGTATCGAGTGGCTGAAGAAACATGTGGAGAACGGGAAAGAAGATCTAGAGAGGAGAGGTGAGCGCTCAATATCACAGCTCCTGTCTGTGGCCCCTTCCTGTCACATGTCCTGTCTGTGTCCTGTGTGTGGCCCCTTCATGTCACATGTCCCTGTATTGATGTCCATGTCTTCTGTGGCCCCTTCCTGTCACATGTCCTGTATGTGTCCTGTCTGTGGCCCCTTCCTGTCACATGTCCTGTCTGTGGCCCCTTCCTGTCACATGTCCTGTATGTGTCCTGTCTGTGGCCCCTTCCTGTCACATGTCCTGTCTGTGGCCCCTTCCTGTCACATGTCCTGTATGTGTCCTGTCTGTGGCCCCTTCCTGTCACATGTCCTGTATGTGTCCTGTCTGTGGCCCCTTCCTGTCACATGTCCTGTCTGTGGCCCCTTCCTGTCACATGTCCTGTCTGTGGCCCCTTCCTGTCACATGTCCTGTCTGTGGCCCCTTCCTGTCACATGTCCTGTATGTGTCCTGTCTGTGGCCCCTTCCTGTCACATGTCCTGTCTGTGGCCCCTTCCTGTCACATGTCCTGTCTGTGGCCCCTTCCTGTCACATGTCCTGTCTGTGGTCCCTTCCTGTCACATGTCCTGTCTGTGGTCCCTTCCTGTCACATGTCCTGTATGTGTCCTGTCTGTGGCTCCTTCCTGTCACATGTCCTGTATGTGTCCTGTCTGTGGCTCCTTCCTGTCACATGTCCTGTGTGTGGCTCCTTCCTGTCACATGTCCTGTGTGTGGCCCTTTCCTGTCACATGTCCTGACAAGTAACTGGCCGTTTTACATTGATTTTACTGGGAAATACGTGTCGTCGTTCAGACGACACTTATTTCCGTTCCGGATTGGGGACGCAGATTGTGGCCACAATCCGGCCGCAAAAACAATGTGCATGTCAATTATTTCCGTACGGATTCACCAGCTATAATGAATGGGGATGGTGAATCAGTCGGGAAATCAGTTCCAAATACGTGCCACACTTAGTGAAGCTTATTTGCAACTGATTTCGGAACGTATTTATGTCGGAAATCCAACGTGAATCAGTTCTGAAATCAGCCATGTGAACATAGCCTAACTGTCCAGTATGGGAGTGGATGTAATTTATTAACCATATAAGCTGTGTCTGGAGCCCAGAGCACAACAGAACTGAGCTTTATTTGCAGATTGCATCCTTTTATACATTTTGAGAATCGCTCACATCGTCAGAGTAAGATAATGTGTAACTATTGTCTTATCATTTTGGGTAGAACAAATTATAACCAGTGTCTTGTTGTCCGAATTGCTGTTCTGAAGACAGCAAACACACACATTGTTCAGGTTTCCTTGAGGATGGTAAATATACACAGATTGTCCAATTAAGCAGAATTTCGGCGTTAACTCTTTCTTGACTCCATCCTTCACAGTCCCCCCTTTGAACTCTTCATGCTGAGTCTGGGTCCTCAATCCAAGGTGGGGATAGCTGAAGTTTCTTCAGGTGTTGCCCCGGCCGGCGTGTTGCCTGAGAATGATTTCGTTAGAAATCAGAATCCCCATAATATTCCTCCAGCATCCTCAGAAAGAAGAGACTCCGCATACGAGTTCAATCGGATCACAGATGGAGTCAGATAAGAGAAATGAGAAAAATAAACAGGTTTTAGTTCCAGATCACTATAGTCACTCGTCAGTAACCTTCCTATTGGTTCTTTTCACAATTCTCGCATAATTTTGACACTGCAACCATAAACACTTTAAACACTACATATACTGCTAGTAAAAGAAGAATAATTTGTTCCACATCCTCTTATACTTAGTATCATTAGCGGTTAAAGAGTTAAAACACTCATCCCATCCTATTATTTATTACATTGTTACTGGGATAGCAGCAATGAGAGGAGAGTGAGTGCATATCCAGCAATCAGTAACGTTTAGGGTATCTGCTAATGCTCTGTGATGTGAAATTAGCTTATTTTCATCTGGTTCATCATTATTCAGCCTACTCCACTACGGGGATCAATAACCAGAAGACACCCCATGACATCATTTACTCTTTTTGTTTTAAAACCTTCTTACAATGACTGGCGTGTATCCAGGGGTTTTCCTTCCAGTTTACCGAAGTACTAGTAGTTAGTAACACTTGGAAGGGACCTTCAAACCATGGACTCAAGGTTCCTCGGACATGTTTCTTTAGCATTACATAGTCTCCTGGTTGCAGATCATATATAATCGTGTCTGCATTCGGGGCTGGAATGGAAGAAAATACAAAGTTATGCACCTTATTCAAATATTTTTGCAAGGCCTGCACATATGAAGTCAGTGAATCACATTGCACTTTTGAATAAAATGGGTACCTCGGTCTGATTCAATTACTTCGGGAAGGCCATATCGATAAAAGACTTCGGTTATTAGGTTTTTTTTGTTTTTTTTTTGCTATAGTGGCCTTTGCCGTAGCTTTAGCAATGGGGTAGGCTTCAGGCCAACCTGAGAACACTTCTATGCAGACTAATGCATGCTCACAGGTCCCAACCTTTGGAAGCTGTATGTTGTCTATCTGCACTCACTGAAAGGGATACAATGGTTTTAGGGTAAGCTTGACAGGGGTCTTAACCACCTGTCCAGGGTTATTTTCAAGACACGTCTGGCAAGAGGAGCAGTACCTTATGGCCGTAGTGGAAAAAACAGGAACTATCCACTTTGTTGACTAATTCTATCATGGCATTCTTTCCCAAATGAGTGGGCAGGTGGCTAAGGGCGGCCATCATAGGAAACCAAGCTCGGGGGAGGCAGAGCCTCATCCCAACCCCCCATAACCCATCGCTTTGGTTGGCACCCTGCCTCACCCAGAGGTTCCTCTCTTCCCTTGAGGCCTGATTCTGGAATGTCTTCAGAGCCTCTGTGGTTGATTCAGGGGCACTGTTTCCTTGTTCAAGGGCTTTGTGCTCTTGTCCCTTTCTGGCTGCCTCTTTAGCTGCCCGATCTGCCCTCTCATTCCCAGGTGTGCCTGCTGCTGTGAGAAAATTCCTGGCCTTCCAGATGGGACCAAAATCATGTGCCACTCCAAATGCATGTAAATATTCCCTTCCTTACCCTCTGCCATTGCAAAAGCCTCTGTGAGCGCAGTGAGTTCAGCTTCCTGGCTGAGACGTGAGGTGGCAATCAGCCTGCCTTGACAGTCTCATGTTGGGTCACAATAGCATACCCTGTACAGAATTTGCCATTCTCCCCCATACTCTGTAGTGGATGATCCACAGCTGAATCAAGACCTGCTGTCTCCTGCTCCATTAGTTGGAGGCAGTCATGGTCAGTGGAGATGACAGATACCTCATCCTTATTCCCCCCCTGTTGAATCCTGCTCCTCAATTGGGAGAAGAGTAGCTGGATTCAACCCAGTGCAACGAAAAAAGGTAATATTGGGAGGCATCAGGAGGGCACACTGTAATCGCAATTGTCTGACCATAGAAATGTATTTTGGTTGGACCTGGTTCAATATACCAGAAATATCATGTGGAGTGTATATGTCCAAGGGGTTGCCTAACACTATTTCAGAGCATTTATGCACCAATACCGCAACAGCCGCTACGGCACGAATGCAAGACGGAGCTCTTTCCGCTACTGGATCGAGTTTGGCGGAATAGTATGCTACCGGCTTATTCCTGAATCCATGCTTCTGCATGAGAACTCCTGTAGCATGGCCTAACCTTTCAGTGAGGTAAAGGGTAAATGGTAGTTTATAATTAGGAAGGCCTTGATCCCTGGCCACGTAAAATAGTAGGAGGGGACTTCAACTTAGTAGTCAACCCCATGGAAGATAGGAAACTCTCCCATTCTGTCTCTCTTTCCAATCAATCCCCGTATAATCCCATTCTTCTAACCAATTTTCTTCGTGATGCTGTATTAACGGATGCTTGGAGATCACGTCATCCTGATGGTAGAGAGTACTCCTTCTTCTCTCACCCGCACGACTCTTGGTCGCGAATAGACTATTTCCTACTTTCCGCTCAGCTTATGCAGAGAGTAGAGTCCTGCGAGATAAAAGATTTGGTGATCTCTGACCATTCCCCCCCTAGTTCTCCAACTTTCCGAGATCACCCCTAGAGGGACTGATTTTCTCTGGCGTTTCCCATCCTATCTCTTTGGTGATGAAGATTTAGCTGATATCCTCCGTGGGTGGTGGCTTGAATTCCTGCGAGATAATCCCGTGGAGGATTCGGATCCAGTGCTCTTGTGGGAAACGGCCAAAGCGGTCCTGAGAGGCCGAATACTGGCCCATACCAGCAAAAGGAAAAAAACAATCTCTACCCAAACTAACTCTTTGGGGGAGCAGCTTAGACAGGCCTACACTACTTTTCTCTCCAATCCCTCCCCATCCTCTAAAGCCCTTTGGGTTCAAGCTAAAACAGATTATGACAGATGGGTTGAACACAGGGAGATCTCGAAACGTTCAGCTTTAGAGGCTAAACTGTTCAGATATGGGAATAAGGCTGGGAGGATTTTAGCCAATTTTGCTAAAGGACGCAAATCCATATATACCATAAAAGATTCAGACGGCAATAACCACTATTCTGGGCAGGCCATCAACAATGTTCTTAGAGACTTTTACGCCTCCCTATATACTCCAGAAACCCCTGAACCTGATAACCCCTCGACCTGGTTCACTAACATTACTCTCCCAACTTTGTCCGACGAAGATAAAGATCTTCTTAACAAGCCGATATCCCTAGAGGAGATAACATATACGATTAAGAATCTAGGAAACAATAAGGCGCCTGGCCCAGATGGGTTTACCAGCGAATTTTATAAAATCCTTTCAAAAGAAATATCTCCCTTATTGACCGAAATATCTAATCTATTTATGTCAGGGTCCTCTATTCCCCGGCACATCAACACTGCTCACTTAAAGGTAATACCAAAACCGGGAAAGGACACCTCTCTCCCCTCATCCTATCGTCCAATATCACTTATCAATGTTGATCTCAAAATAATCTCTAAAATCTTTGCAGACAGATTGGCGCTCATCCTTCCCAAACTTATTTCCCCGGAGCAAACAGGTTTTGTCAAAGGCAGGGCAGCGGTCTCCCAAAATTTTGCAAGGTTATCGCCGGTTTCTAGATGAAAAATTAAGTGTCCCCCGGACGCCCCATCGGGGCCCCGCTGTCCTTTCGATAGATTCAGAAAAAGCGTTTTACCCGGGGCAGATGGAATTTGGGTGGATGCGGGTTTTTGATCAATTCGGGTTCCCCGGCCCTTTCCGATCTTATATTCCTCCCCTTTAAATCTTTACCCCCCAAAGCGCAAATCTACACCCCAGATTTTTTTCCAACCGTTTCACTTTAAGAGGGAATTCAAGAGATTTCCCCTTTTCACCTTTATTTTTCAATCTAGCTAAAAACCCCCGTCCAGGGGTCTTGGGAAACTCACCCCCCAAATTATCAGGAAAACCCATAGGGGCCCCCAGGGTTAAAACCCCTCTTTGTGAGAAAAAATTTCATTTTTCTTTCTCACCCCTTGACTGAGGTTTTGTGGCTCCGGAGTTGATTCATGACTTTGGGTTTTCTCGGGTTTTTAAAGGGAAAAGTGTCCAAAATCTGACTCCCCGGATCTTACCCTCCCAAACCCCTAAATTAGTCCCCACTTAACTCCTGCCTATTTTATTGGCCCAAATTTTTCTAAAAAATACTTAGGGTATAATTTTTTTACCCTGTTAGCCCTAGAATAAGTTTGAAGAGTGGGAAAAAATCAGGCGTTTCCTTTTTTGGGCTAATGAGTATATTTTATGGGGAGCTTTTTTGAGAAAAAACTAGCTTTCCCCTTTTTAAGGGCATGGTTTATATACAAGAATTTAAAATTCCCAGGCTTTTTTTACACACAAGCATGGACCCTTTAAAAAAATTTAGAATTTTTTAAAATAAAAAAAAAATTTCAAATTTTAACAGACCCGTCATTTACAACAGGTCAAAAAAAATTAAAATATTTTGGAAACTTGTGAGGCAAAGAACCCGAGGGGGGCAATTTAAAACTGCCGTCCCTTTTCTCGTAGCCATCAAATGTTTTTTTGGGGCCATCACATTTCACATAAAGTTTGACATAAAGTGGAAAGGATATTTTAAACCCCCTTTTTCAGAGTCTGAAAATTTTTTCATTAAATTTTTAAAATTCCCCTTCCTTTTCTCCCCCCTCTGCGTCTTAAAGTGTTTCCCCTTAAAACCACAATTTTTCAGATTTCAAAAACAAAATGGTCCTCTCTGGGGAAGTGTT
>JAODAL010025948.1:0-57654 GCA_025379985.1 Phyllomedusa bahiana
AGAGACCCCCCGCCCTTCTGCTTTTAGACGCTGAGGAACTGAGGCTGAACAGGAAACGCTGTTTTATGTAAGACGAGGTCATGCGATTTTTCCAGCCAATGCAACCATACACATCCCAGTCATGACGTCGCACACACATTTCACCCTGCTCTATTCTGTAATCTGATTTGCTGGCCAGCAAAATTACGGGGAAAAGCGCCGAAAAAAAGGCCCGCGATCTTAATAGATGATGACAAGATTTTAACCAAAATTTTATGGGAATGATCTAAAAAATCCGATCCCCATGAAAACTGTGCCGATTTCAACTTTGTCGATAATAATCGCTCAACACTATACGTAACGCTTAGCATTAGACAGTCTGACCTTGAACAGGATCTGTTAGGTCACCAAGTTATAGGAAGATTGTCAACGGTCTTGAATGCTTTCCTTCAGCCATGAAGGTGACAATTCCAACTGTGGGACAACAATTTTAAAACTGTTTGGAGACGGCCTTATAACCATTCTCATATTGTTGAGCAACAATTGCTTCTTTGGGATCATGGCTATACTGTATATATTGTAGCTGCATTTTCAGTCAAAATGCTGAGATGTATTATCTACTAATACATATATTAAATAATTAAAAATTTATTTTTTACAACTAATTAATGAAGCAAACAAGTGTATTTAAAAAAAAAACTTAGAAGTTATGTTAGAGGGTTAAGGCAAACCTACTACCATTTTGTCTGACTTTTATGTGCTTAATGTAACGTTAAACTTTTCTGACAGTAAGTAGATATACTGATGCTCTTGTCTTTATCGTAATGGTCTCCACACCAGATAATAAGCTTATGAAAGCTTTTGATGGCAAGACCTTTGAAAGTTCACTTAAGCACAACTAGAAAATCTGAAGCAGTTGAAAAGATAATGCGTACCACATGGATCTTTTTGTAAGGGTTACAAATAAATATCTTAACAAATATTCACCTGAACTATTTACTTAGCACTTGTCATAATATATATTCCTAGGATACATGTGTGAGTAAATAGGTAATTCCACACACAACATTTATTTTCTAGAGATCAAACCTCTAGGAAACCCACAAATCTCGAAAACATAGGTAGCAAAACCCACATGTGACTGAGGTAGAGCACTCAGCTTTATTTGACAGTCCCATTGACACCAAATTAAGTAGCAGTATGACTGCATCTCTGTTTACAAGGAGGTTTCAGGACACTCATTATAAATATACAAATCACTATATAATAACCGCTAAGCAAAATACTTGCAAAAAACCTATAGAAATTGCTTGAAAATGGCAACAATAAAAACTAAAAGCCATCCCCCAAAAAAGTCTTTACACAGCTCTGTTGACAGAAAAATTAAAATGTTACTGTTTTTTTTCCATCTTCCTAGAGAAAGTGAATCATTAAGTTAAATATATCCCAAAATTGTGCTATAAAAAATGTAATTAAATCTTGCAAAAAAGAAAAAAAAACAGTTAGAAAGGGGTTGACCTCCCAACTTGTAATAAAGGTTTTATGTTATATTGTAATCCTTCCTTTTGATGATAAATAGATGAGTGCTAAACATACCATAAGTGTACACAGAACAAAGTGATCTTTGCAAATTTCAGAGTGTCCACCTATAGTCAGGGTCCAGCAGTCAATCTTTAACTACACTTATTTATACTAATTGATAAAAGTAATAATCCACCCAATGGAAATATTGAGATGCAGTTAAATCTCTTGAAATGAGACATAACTGTAAGTGATTATAGGTGTAATTTGATTTCACACTGGGTCTGGCCACAAGAAGGCATTAAAGTGCTTCCTCCATTGCCCTTTAAAAGAGCTCTCAGAGGGTACATTTGGATAGTGTACTTCTTGTTGCTTTTACAACACTCTTGACAACATTTTGCACAGATGATCAATTTTGAGAGGGGTGCATTATTTGACTGAGAGAAGCAGGATGGTTATTTTGATAAAAGGCCCGCCATCTAGGTCTCTCTGACAAAGATGTTAGGAGCAGAAGTTACATGTGATTCTGCACACACGACGAACAGACTGCGGACACCCCAGACAGACCAACAGTAGAAAGGATTGTTTGATCTGCCAAAGAGCATAAACAGCTCCAACATTTTCTTTGTCCACCATTCAGACACAGGCTGGTATCTTTATTACACACCCTTCTTTCTGCCTAAACCATTTCCATGCACTTACCAGAAGGAAATTTGGTGTCATAATGCAAATTACATGTTCTGCCATTCAGAGCCAGCCACCACTGCTTTCATTTGCAGTGATGTGAATGAGAAACCTGAACTGCTATGGCCTGGGTCATCTTTAGCGAAGAATCCAGGTTTTGTTTAGTCTCCAACATAAATGGTACCAGCTTGGACGTCAGCTTCGGAAACCTATTAATGTGCTAGATCCAAGGGATGTGCAGTATGATAAAAAAAAAATGAGATTTCACATTATATATCAGTTAGAAAATGCCTATATTCATCATAAAATTATTTATTACAGGTATTTACAAGGTTTTCATTGGGAAAAAAAGCAACATTCTATCATAAGGTGTCAAACTTTTCAAACGGCAAATCCACCACGATTCACGTTCTTTTAGCAATTTAATGTGATTCCCACATGTATGTGGCTGTCTAAATTGTTCTAAAACCTGAAAGCATATATTATGCTATATATTAAGCTATATTATGCTTGGTCATGGAAAAAATGCGCTGGAATGTATAGCCATGTTTTTTTTGCATCTGATTGTAGATTTATGATTTTCAATTCTATCTGTTACATGTTGTATAGCCCCTCCTATATATATATATTAGTCCAAATGGACACTTCAACATATGGACAGCATAAGATGAATCAAGTAAATAAACCATTTTTTTTTTGTATTACTTTATCTAGATGTTGCACTTTATATCCCTAAATTATATTTGAGCATTTAGAAAAATATAAGCAGGGAAATGTACCAAATTTATGTGTTACTAATAAGTGTTGAATAGGTTTATGCTTCAATGGTCCAATATCTGCTTTTACTAACATGTCTTTCAAGTTTTTAGATTGCTAAAATATTTTGTCTTGTATCTAGGCTAGAGGCAGCCCAGCAGGGTACTAGAGACTCCCTTCAATTGTATCGTTTTTCACAATAAACAGATCCTTTCGCTGTAATATTTTAATTACTTACATATATCATCATTATATCCACACATATAAAGCTTTTTTTCAATTTCAACAACTGCTTCTTGGCGCGTTATTTTTATTTGTCAATGAGTGCATATAAATAATGTGGCCTCCCCTCCAAACCACTCTCAACTCTGCGGCCCATCTTATCTACCTCACTCCTCACTACTCCTCTACCTCTCCCCTCTGCCAATCCTTACACTGGCTACCTATTGTCCAGCGAATCCAGTTCAAGTTACTAACTATGGCCTATAAGGCTCTTCATAATCTGTCCCCTTCATACGTCTCTGCCTTAATCTCTAGATACCTCTCCTCATGCAAACTCCACTACTTTTCTGTTTTTGTTTCTGTTTTCTGTTTTTCCAGTGTCAACTTCTCACACAAATGTCTCTAAGACTTCTCTCGTGCTTCCCTCATACTCTGGAACTCACTGCCTCACCACACCAGACTCTCCTCCACTTTCACTAACCTCAAAAGCAACCTGAAAACACATCCTTTTAGGATTGCCTATAACCTACAATAACCCTGCTGCCACTACACCACCCCAAAAACATGTCTGTCCTTCACCTTCTGTCTTTTTCCACTTCTGTTTCTTTCCATCTTCCTTGTAAATTGTAAGCCTTCGCATGCAGGGTCCTCTCATCCTCTGTACCAGTTGTTAGACATTTATTGTCGCTATAGTACTTGTTTGACTTGTTATGTTTGTAACACCCCTCAAATTTAATTGGCACTTTAAAATAAATGACAATAATATTAAAAAGAAACTACAAAAATAATACAATATGTGAGGACTATATAAAGATTTTAATGAAAACTAAACTTAGAACATGCAAAAAAAGTAAAAAGATTCTAGCAATTCCTGTCCTAATCTTTTTTATTCTATTTTGCCCTATATTACAATTAAAACGGAAAAATATATAAATATATCTTGTGTGTGCCACATCTCTGTGTGTGCCTGAAGATGAGCCATATTGTATCTTCTCCTCATTATCCTATGTCTGTAAGGATACATTCCTCAAGTGGATTTTCTTACAGCAAAATCTGTTCTGTTTCCATGACACAAATTCACATAGATTTTTTTTCTGCAGATATTTAATTTGTATGGTTGATTTTGCCATGAATCTGCCAGGGATCCGTTCTTGGTCCTCTCCTCTTCTCAATCTATACAGCCCCCATTGGACAAACCATCAGTAGATTTGGCTTCCAGTACCATCTCTACGCTGATGACACCCAATTATACACCTCCTCCCGAGACATCACTCCTGCTCTGCTACAAAACACCAGGGACTGCCTGTCTGCTGTCTCTGACATCATGTCCTCCCTGTATCTTAAACTAAACCTCACTAAAACTGAACTTCTAGTCATCCCACCATCTACTAACAGACCTTACCCTGCCCTTTCTGTCTCAGTGTGTGGCACCACCATAACTCCTAGGCAGCAGGCCCACTGTCTTGGGGTTATACTAGATTCCGATCTGTCTTTCGTCCCATATATCCAATCCCTTGCCCGCTCCTGTCACCTGCACCTCAAGAACATCTCCAGAATCCGTCCTTTTCTCACTGTGGAAACAACTCAAACTCTCATTGTTGCTCTTATTCATTCTCGTCTCGACTACTGTAACTCCTTGCTTATCGGTCTCCCTCTGTGCAAACTCTCCCCTCTCCAGTCTGTCCTGAATGCAGCAGCCAGGCTTGTCTTTCTTTCCAGCCGCTATACTGATGCCTCTACCCTGTGTCAGTCACTGAACTGGTTGCCTATCCAGTACAGGATACAACATAAACTCATCACTCTCACTCATAAAGCTCTCCACAACGCTGCTCCTCCCTACATCTCCTCCCTCATCTCTGTCTACCACCCTACCCGCTCTCTCTGCTCTGCTGATGATATCAGGTTACACTCATCAATCATCCGAACCTCCCATGCCCATCTCCAAGACTTCACACGTGCGGCACCAGTTCTCTGGAACATGCTACCGCGGGCGATCAGGCACACTCAGAACTCTCATAGCTTTAAAAGGGCCCTGAGAATACATCTTCTCACTCTGGCCTACCAGAATCCCTAATGCTAACACCCCCCTTCCCCCCACACTCCCTAGTGCACTCATCTCATTTTCGGCACTTAAGTGTATATAGATGTATATAGAGAATGGCAGGTTCATCCGAATTCTATGTAAAACAACCCCATATTTATGTCACATGGCTGGACCATTGTAAATCTAGCACTTCTTGCCCTTCGTCTCTCCCGTACACCCTAATAGATTGTAAGCTCTTGCGAGCAGGGCCCTCACACCTTGTGTCTCATCTGTAAGTACTTTTAATGTGTAATGTCTGTACGTTTACCCTCCAAATTGTAAAGTGCTGCGGAATATGTTGGCGCTATATAAATAAAGATTATTATTATTATTATTATTATTATTATTATTATGTAGAGAAGGTCCATTGAATGGAGATAATTCATGTCCTATCTGCCAAAATAGTTTTCCATACAGAGTTAGTGATATACAACTTATTTTTTCTGCACATCAGACTTAAAATCTATGTTGGAATTATTCACACGGTTTGCAGTGTTGATTCCCATTAAATCTAATAGG
Source organism: Phyllomedusa bahiana (assembly GCA_025379985.1). Lineage (NCBI taxonomy): Eukaryota > Metazoa > Chordata > Amphibia > Anura > Hylidae > Phyllomedusa > Phyllomedusa bahiana. The sequence continues at coordinate 5,765 of JAODAL010025948.1, forward strand.
ATGCATTTCTTTGTAGAATTTACATAGATTTCAGAACAGCATGGATGGGAATTCCACATTGAAATGGTGCTACACCTGTCATTCACACCATGTGAATGAACCCTTAGACTACAGCACTTTCTGCAGTAGAAAAAAAAAGATTAATTTATTGACTCTTGTGTAAGTCTCCCTCAGCTGTTTCCTAGCCAATGTAGAACATAAGGAATCAGCAGATTACTTTTTAGATTGAGGGTATATTAACATGTTGCAAGTTTATTGCAAAAATGTCTGCATCTGTCCCATTTATTTGAATAAAGATTGAAGAAATCTTCAGTGGAGCTTGTGAAAAAAATTTAGGTTGACCCAAATTTTTACACTTACCTTTTTCTTAACCCTTTCCTTTACTTTAAACATGACTGTGATCCTAACCTTTTCAAGTTGGGGTAAGGGTTTTTTATGAGTTAACATACCATTCTGTGGTGCTCTTGGTTTGGCGGTGCTAGTTCAATATGAAGCCACAGACTATAAAATAAAAAACACAAATTGTTATTCCTGGATTTACCAATTTATAAATGATCTCCTTTAAAAATAATATATACATGCAAACATTATATCATAATTTTATATATATTTGAGTGGGGCAATGTTTTTAAAGTATGATATAATGTTTCCTGGTGATTTACACACAATTATTGCTCATGCTAGAAGCGTGGGAGGCAATAAAGAGTATGCAAGGAAAAAACATTAGGTTACATTCCAATACATAATATAGTTCCCATATATCACTTACATTTCAGCAAGGCTAAGGAAAGTGTCTTAGAATATTTGATCATAGATAGACAAATGGGAATTTCTGTGTCATCAGGATAAGCAGGTAGCCAATGCATCACTCTGAACAGTATGACACCAGATAAAAATACAATAGATCTGTATAATAAATCATGGCTGTTCTTTGGATTTTCAGTGGACTCCCGGCAGGAATTTTAAAGATCATGGAGATAGATTGGCCCATGCTGATGCAGGTCACTTGGGTAAAAATAAATTAAGTGACTTTGTCTAATATTTCATAAACATCAAAACAGCTCCTATAGTTGTTTCTATCACATTTATTTTATTATGCTTTGTTGCATTTATTATTTTGTATACTTTATTTTAGAATAAATGAAACACAAAATCTATGTGTTTTTTAATCAAAACAATTGTCCAGTGCTAATTGATAATCAGTTTTAGATTTACTTTGACCAGCCACAAATGAAAATCTACGAGAGATATCTGCTGATGTACATTCTCTCTATGCAATCTGTATGTGAGCAATTCAGAATGAAAAAAAGAGGAAAACTAAACAAAAGTATAATCTTATATAAATATGACCACTGGTAAAAAAAAACAAAGTCAACAAAATGACACTAAATCATAGGAAGAAAATAAAACTGTTTCCCCATCACTTGCTGCATTACTATATACAGTAATACATCAGTGGGTTTCATATGCCAAAATGAGAGGTACTAGTTGGTTCCATGCTGTGGCTTAAAAAAGAGGGTTTGGAGCATATGAGCTCCCACAATATGATGCCTATATGACCAATTAGAGATAACCCATTCAATTAGATTGTGGTCTTAGAAAATATTTATTTATAGTAGAAATACAGTTACTTTAGTGGTGCTTCAAAATGGTGACCTAGTATCTGAGTAGGTTTTTTTATGTTTCAATGTAGACAAAATCAATATTATTTTTTCTGATAAAATTAGATTTCTATCTTAAATGAGTTTCACTGGATTAGAGAAACATGTTGGCTTTCTTACAAAAATGGTGCCATACCTGTCAACTTGTTGTATACAGTGCTACATCTCAGTCCCATTCTCTTTAACCCTTTAGCCCACCATAGTGTTTTAGTATGTCATGGCAACACTAAGCAAATATGGAGCAGGCTCACTTGCTGTGGTGGGTTAGATATAGCTGATACTCGTCGGTAACAGAAGAGATCGGAGCCTGCGACGACCACTGCTGTTCAACCATTTCAACGCCAAGAAAATCACGGCCGCAGTGCCTAAATGCAAAGAAATTCTCCACCCAATCGCCCGCTCCACCCACTCCGTGCGACAAGATCAAGGGTTGCAGAGTGGTTGCTATGGCAGCCAGGAGCCTAATGAAGGCTTTCATGGTTGCCATTAGAGATGAGCGAATTAATTCTAACAAAGTGTAATTCATTTAGAATTTCAGGAAAAATTCTGAACGATTTGTGATAACGAATCTAAAATGGCCACAAGCAGGGTGACATGGGGCAAAGAACTATGGGAGGAAGAAAGGAACGCCCTCAACGACATGTGCAGACAGGCAGACAATCAGGAGCCAGCCAGCTTCTGTGATGTCACAGCCCTATAAATAGGGCAGCCATGTTAAATCCTGCCACTTGTCAATGTGTCTATTATGCACAAGCATCTCTCTGTAGCAGCACTAGATTTCACTCTGTGAAAAATACTTACGATTTTAGAGTTACTGGGGTGAAATACCTTTCAAATACACAGGTGTGTGTCATATACACACATGTTCCTGAGCCAGTTTTTTTATTTTTTATTTTGGGATATTGCTATCTGTGGCAAAGAGTTAATTTTTTCACCTATCCTGGGGAACTCTGTTTCAAATCTAGTGTGTGTATGTCTCTCCTACACACATCTGAAATCCATCCAGTTCAGTCTGTAGGGATATTTCTATCTGTAGCAAAGAGTTAATTGTTTCACTTATTTTGGTGATTCTGTTAAATGCTGATACATGTAGAGCCCCCCGTTCCCTGAAAGAGTGGAGAGGGTGTCGGCAGTAATTTTGCATTGACATCACTGATCATTTTGCCCTTTCTTTGTCAGTGTCTGCTTTCAATCGGTCAATAGTCCATCAGTATTGCTAAAGCCAAAAAGAAACAGGAGTTGATCCAAAAAAGATATAACAAGTAAATGGAATATGTTTTGTATCCACTCCTACTTTTAGCTACCTAATTATCAGATAGTCCTAATGCAAACAAAGGACCATGTCATACTGGCCTTATGGCTTCTCCGAAGACACAATCAGTTGTGTTTGTCCTTTTTATTCCTTTTGATAGATTAAAAGAAGGGGAAAACCAAACATAGTGGCAACGTCATAGAGTGGTGGAGGGTGGAAACAGCATTAGGAAACAACAGGGTGGCCGAGTGAGAGAGTGTGGTCAGTTGGCAGCAGCATGAGAAGTTTACAGAGTGGCACAATGACAGATTGTGGAGGTGGCAGCAACATGAGTAGGCCACAGAGTGGCACAATTATACAGTGTGGAGGTGGAAGCAGCAACAACAACCGTGGCAGCATCACGGCAGAGAGGGGCACTATTATATATTTTTGAGGTGGCGGCAGCTAGGTTACATTATGAGCAGGTGGCGGGAGCAGCATCAAGCCAGAAAGTGACATGGTGACATAGACTGGAGGTGACAGCAGCAGCAGCATGAGGAGACCTGAGTGGTGATGTGGCAGCAGCATCAGAAGGCTACATAATGGCCCAGTGAAGAGTGTGGAGGTGGGTGGCAATACCAGTCTCTGGTAAAGATGGTGGGTGGTAGAATGAGCAGCTGGCAGCAGACGTGTGGCATCAGGTGGGTGGCAGCATCAGAATAGTATCTGAGGCAGGTAGCCAGAAGAATCCAGACTCATTTGTCAAAGGCGGCATTGCTGATTTAATCTGATGTATCAGGAATTGGTGTGTTTTCCTTGGGGAACTATAGCCCCCACTGCACTGACTCTGCACCTCGGCTCGGCACAAGCCATCAATTCTCTGAACGGTGCAGAGTCCACCACTTGAATAGGAAGGGACTGCAGTACCACCAACTTGGACAGGGGCACGATCCGCTCCTGTGCCGTAGGATGGCTGGACGCATACTGCTGTCTCTTGGCAATCACCTCGGTGAATGACTGCTGGCGCCATGAGTGGTGGGGAGCAGGAGCATCTAGATGATGGGAAAGACAGACCGTTCCTTTTGGCAGAGGTGGTGGAGCCTTGACTGCCTTTAATGGGATGCATGCCACTGGGTGCTGCTGCTGTTGCTGCAGCAGGATCGACCACCACATCTGAGACACGTTTCTCCCAGGCCACTGGATGGTGACGCTGCATAAGTTGACGCAGGGCCGTGGTGTCAATATTATCTCCCTGGCCACGCTTCACTTTCTGCCACAGATTCTACATATGCCCATGTATTTCAAAGGTGTTTCTCCTTAAAAGTGAAAAAAGTAACTCTTTGGCGCAGAGAACAATATCCCAAAATAATAACCTGCCTGGAATGAAGATGTGTGTATATGAGAAATACACAAGCTGTATTTAAAAGGTAGTTCACCACAATAACTGAAAAAAGTAACTCTTTGTAGCTCTACATTTATCAGCGTTTAACAGAATAGGTTCTGTCATAATCTGGAATCCTCTGATGATGGTGTAAAAGGAGTTTGCTCTTTGACGCTATAGTGGGATCTTGGCCCTCTACTCGGTTCTTTCTAGCTGGCGCTGACATTACCCTGTCAGCCTGCGTTCCCACTTCAGTTATTTGGTCAGTTTTGACCCCATAACTGCCCAGATAAGTTAAGTGTGAAGTGATTCTAAGAGCGGTGTCTGTCATCTACGTGTCATACTAAATCAAAGCATTGTTTCAATACCAAACCACGCTCCCTATGCATATTTCTGCATGGCACAATGTTCTAAACACCATACAGGCTCTCTGCAGCCAGGAAATAGCTGTTTTTTAACTCGATTTGTTGCAAATAAATTCTAAACAAACCGAATTTTGGGGAAAAATTCGACGAAACAGCCGAATCAAGTTTTTGAGAAATTCGCTCATCTCTAGTTGCCATTTTACTGCTCATAATAACTTCCTGTCCTAAGAAGGAAGTCGTAGAAGTACAATCTTGGTATGCCTTCTGCATTATATACATAATGCAGAATGATGTAAAGCGATCTTGCCACCTAGTGGTAAAGTACCCTAAGGGGACTAAAAGTATAACTAAAAAAGTATATAGTTTTAAAAATATAAAAAATACAAAATATTAAAAATTCAAATAACCAGCCTTTTCCCATTTTACAAATAGAAAAATAAAAAAATTACAGTGCGATATAATTAGTATTGCCATGTCTGTAAAAGCCAGATCTATTAAAATATGACATCATTTATTCCATACAGTAAACACCGTACATGAAAAAAAAAAATCGCAAACCAAAATTGTGGGAGAGAGGGGTTGTTGGGGGTGGGGAGGTTATTTTGTGTCCCCAAAAAATTTGAATCAAAACTGACCAAAAAGTTGCATGTTTCAGATAATTGGTAGCAATGAAAACTACACTTCAGCCCACATAAATACACCCTCACTTGGATACAAAGGTGGAAAAACTAAAAGCTATCGGTCATAGAAAATGGCGATGCAGTGCAAATTTAAATAATAGAGAATATAACATAACTAGATATGGGCAAATTTCTCAAAAATTCGATTTGGTCACTTCGCCGAATTTTCCAACAAAATTCGTTTCGGTCCGAATTACTTCGGGACGAATCACGTTAAAAGCTATTTCCAGGCTGCACAGAGCCTGCAGGGTGCTGTAGAACGTTGTGCGATTCTTAAATATGCAGAGGGAGCTTGGTTTAGTCTTCATACAATGTTGTGTTTTAGTATGACACGCACATGACTGCCGCCGCTCTTAGAATCGCTTCACTATAAAATTCCCTGGGCACTTAAGAGGGCAAAACTGACCAAAAAACTAAGGCGGGAATGTAACCTGATAAAGTCATGGCAGCAAAAGCTGGAAAAAAACAAGCTGAGAGCTCAGGTGGCAACATTAGTGACAGAGTGTGGAGGTGAAGGCGCAGCCACGCAGCATGAGGTCAGAGAGTGGCACAATAACATTCTGGAGGTGGCAAAAACAGGAGTAGGCCACAGAGTGGCACAATAAAAACAGTGTGGAGGTTTACGGCAGCAGCCCCAGCAGCAGCATGAGGTCAGACAGTGGCACAAATGACATTCTGGAGGTGGCAAAAACATGAGTAGGCCAAAAGTGGCACAATACACAATGTGGAGTTCACAGGCAGCGCATGAGGTAGACAGTTTCACAATGCATTTGGAGGTGGGGGACAGGGCAATGAACGTGTGGGGCACGGCAGCAGCAGCATGAGGTCAGGCAGTGGCACAATGACATTCTGAAGGTGGCTAAAACAGGAGTAAGGCACAGAGTGGCACAATGACACAGTGTGGAGGGCACGGCAGCAGCAGCATGAGGTCAGGCAGTGGCACAATGAAATTCTGGAAAGGGGGCAAAAAAAGTAGTAGGCCCAGAGTGGCACAATGACAGAGAGTGGAGGTCATGGCAGCAGCAGCATGAGTCAGAGAGTGGCACAATGACACAGTGTGGAGGGCATGGCAGCAACAACAGCAGCAGCATGAGGTCAGAGAGTGGCACAATGACACAGTGTGGAGTTGACGGCATAAACAGCAGCAGCAGAATGAGGTCATGCAGTGACACAATGACATTATGGTTGTGGCAAAAACAGGAGTAGGCCACAGAGTGGCACAATGACACAGTGTGGAGGGCACGGCAGCAGCAGCATGAGGTCAGGCAGTGGTACAATGACATTCTGGAGGTGGCAAAAACAGGAGTAGGCCACAGACTGGCACAATAACACAGTGTAGAGATCAGGGCAGCAGCAGCATGAGGTCAGACAGTGGCACAATGACATTGTGGAGGTGGCAAAACAGTAGTAGGCCACAGAGTGGCACAATGACAGAGAGTGGAGGTCACGGCAGCAGCAGCATGAGGTCAGACAGTGGCACAATGACACAGTGTGGAGGGCACGGTAGCAACAACAGCAACAGCATGAGGTCAGAGAGTGGCAAAATGACATAGTGTGGAGTTGACGGCATCAACAGCAGTAGCAGAATGAGGTCAGGCAGTGGCACAATGACATTCTGGAGGTGGCAAAAACAGGAGTAGGCCACAGAGTGGAACAATGACATAGTGTGGAGGGCACGGCAGCAGCAGCAGCATGAGGTCAGGCAGTGGCACAATGACATTCTGGAGGTGGCAAAAACAGGAGTAGGCCACAGACTGGCACAATAACACAGTGTGGAGATCAGGGCAGCAGCAGCATGAGGTCAGACAGTGGCACAATGACATTCTGGAGGTGGCAAAACAGGAGTAGGCCACCAGATGGCCAATGACAGAGAGTGGAGGGCACGGATCAGCAGCAGTAGGCCAGAGAGTGGCACAATGACATTCTGGGGGTGGCAAAACAAGGAAGTAGGCCCCAGAGTGGCACAATGACACAGTGTGGAGGACACGGCAGCAGCAGCATGAGGTCAGGCAGTGGCACAATGAGATTCTGGAGGTGGGTAAAACAGGAGTAGGCCACAGAATGCCACAATGACACAGTGTGGAGGTCATGGCAGCAGCAGCATGAGGTCAGTCAGTGCCACAATGACATTCTGGAGGTGGCTAAAACAGGAGTAGGTCACAGAGTGGCACAATGACACCCGTGTGGAGGGGACGGGGAGCAGCAGCATGAGGTCAGGCAGTGGCACAATGTATTCTGGAGGTGGCAAAACAGTAGTAGGCCACAGAGTGGACAATGAAAAGGTGGAGGTCACGGGCAGCAAGCAGCATGAGGTCAGAGAGTGGTACAATGACACATTGTGGAGTTGACGGCATCAACAGCAGCAGCATGAGGTCAGGCAGTAGCAAAATGACATTCTGGAGGTGGCAAAAACAGGAGTAGGACACAGAGTGGCACATTGACACAGTATGGAGGTGACGGCAGCAGCAGCACGAGGTCAGGCAGTGGCACAATGACATTCTGGAGGTGGCCAAATAGGAGTAGGCCACAGAGTTGGGACAATGACACAGTGCGGAGGGCATGGCAAACAGCAGCATGAGGTCAGGCAGTGGCACAATGACCATTCTGGAGGTGGCAAAACAGTAGTAGACCCCAAGAGGTGGGACAATGACAGAGAGTGGAGGTCACGGCAGCAGCAGCATGAGGTCAAGAGCTGGCCACAATGGGCACAGTGTGGGAGGATGGCATCAACAGCAGCAGCAGCATGAGGTCAGGCAGTGGCACAATGACATTCGGGAGGTGGCAAAAAAAGGAGTAGGCCACAGAGTGGCACAATGACACAGTGTGGAGGGCACGGCAGCAGCAGCATGAGGTCAGGCAGTGGCACAATGACATTCTGGAGGTGGCCAAAACAGGAGTAGGCCACAAGAGTGGCATAATGGACACAATGTGGAGGGGCACGGCAGCAGCAGCATGAGGTCAGACAGTGGCACAAATAACATTTTGGAGGGTGGCAAAACAGTAGTAGGCCACAGAGTGGCACAATGAAAGAGTGAGGTCACGGCAGCAGCAGCATGAGGTCAGAGAGTGGAACAAAAGACACGGTGTGGAGGGAACGGCAGCAAACACAGCAGCATGAGGTCAGAGAGTGGAACAATGACATAGTGTGGAGTTGACGGCATCCACAGCAGCAGCAGCATGAGTTCAGTCAGTGTCAACCTGACATTCTGGAGGTTGTATATACTGGAGTAGTCCACTGTGTGGCTCAGTGACACAGTGTGGAGGTGACGGCATCAGCAGCATGAGGTCAGAGAGTGGCACATTGACATTCTGGAGGTGGCAAAAACAGGAGTAGGCCACAGAGTGGCACAATGACACAGTGTCTAAGTCACGGCAGCAGCCACGGCAGCAGCATGAGGTCAGGCAGTGGCACAATGACATTCTGGAGGTGGCAAAAACAGGAGTAGGCCCACAGATGGCACAAATACAGAAGTGGGAGGGTGACAGCGGCGGGCAACACATGGGGTCAGAAGGGGCAAAATGACACGTGTGGATGTCACGGGCACCAGCAACAGCGAGCAGCACAGAGGTAAAAAAAGTGGCACAATGAGTGTGGAGGTGGGTGGCAATTACAGTCCCTGGTAAAGATGGTTGGGGGCAGATGGAAAAAACTTCAGCAGTGTGGGGCATGGCGGGGGGAGCATCAGAAAGTGGTGAGGCAGGTAGTTTTCAACCCAGATTCATTTTCACATTTTGGGGTTGAGGATCTGGCTGATGTGTCTGATCCCCAAAAGGCTTGGTGTGTGGAAACCCTGCGATCCAGCCTGTTTCATCTTGAAAAGGTCAGTCGTTTCACATTTCCGTGACAAGGGGTTTTCCCTTGGGGTAAAGTGGCCCCTGCCGCACTAAACACCCGCTCGGCACATACTGGCCCGGGCAGGACACTTTCCACTGCAAACTCGGCAAGTTGCGGCCACACATCCAGTTTGGCTGCCATATCAGCGGATCTTCTAAGGGGGTGGCAGAGTGTTTCCCAAGAGGCCACCACCTTTGGTTCAGGGACTGCTCCGGTCCTGCTGCTGCTGCTGGCGACTACCCCCCCTCATAGGGGGTGAAGGAAATGCTCATCATGTTCCCCGTTTTTGGGTTTCTTGATGGGGGGTACTGCTCCCAAACCCCCACCTCCCCAAACAGCCGCCCGGGATAGTACTTGGCGCTGAAGAACCCCCGTCGACCCTTTAAGGAGGGACGATGCCGGGACATAGGGGGCCCGGCCCAAATGACTAGGAGGGTTTCCCTATATATTTGAGTTTTTTCCTCCCTTAAACTGGTTAAAAAGGCTCCCCTTTTGGAAGGAGCGGAGGGTCCAATTGGGGTGGAGACCCGAATTTATCCCTCTACCCCAAAGCGACTATTGGCTTCACTAGCCAGGGAAATCAGATGCTGGGGGCCCCGCAAAGTGATCCGAGGGGCTCCCTTTCCTCCATCCCCTGTAACTGCCACGGGGGCTTGCGGTCTCTGCCCCGTCTTTTCCCCATCCCATCCCTCCTACGTGCTCTGCTCCTCCCTTTTTTCCCTGGGTAGAAAAACCCATCATTTCCCCCAAACAATACTTCTCTCAATGTCCTTTCCTCCATTTTAGTCCCCCCAGACTATTGGCCGGGAGATTATCCCACTCTCCATCCCCCGCCCGACAGATTTTTCAGCATCTGTTTCCCGGACTGAAGCAGTGGAATGACGTTATTATCCCGTTTTGTCCTATCGAATGACAAATCATGTGGCCTCCTAAAAAAGGCCTCAGCAAAAAGGGGAGGGGTCAGGCATGAACTGCCACTTTGGGTGACATCAAATTACACAGGGGGGGTACTGTGTCCACCTGGATCATCAAAAAATCGTTAATGGCCTTTCTCTGTTCATACAGTCGGTCCAACATGTGCAGGCTGGAACTTCAACGGGTAAAAACATCGTATATCAGAGTGTGTTGGGGGAGGCCGTTCTGCCGCTGCAACTCGAGGAGGGTGTTCCTGGCTTTGTAGGAATGGATGAAGTGCATGCACAGTTTCCTGGCCATTTTCAGAATCTTCTGAAGATCGGTGGAAGACTTCAGGAACCTTTTCACAACCAGATTGAACACATGCACCCTGCATGGCGCATGGACCATCCCTCCTCGGTGCAGCGCGGACACCATGTTTCTCCCATTGTCTGTCACCATGGTTCCGATTTGCAATTGGCGCGGAGAAAGCCACACATCGATTTCTTGCCGCATGACGCTGAGCTATTCCTCCCCTGTGTGACTTCGTTCGCCGAGGCAAGCCAGGTGTAGAACTGCGTGACACCGCTGTGCCCTACACATGTGGTATGATGGAGCAGTACTTGTGGAGGCTGAGATGGTAGTGGTGGTGGAGGAGGAGGAGGCGGACATTGGCGCAGGAGCCGCAGTTTGACAACGTGGAGGAGAAAGCGGCATCTCCTGTCCAAGTTGTTGGTGTGCCTGGGCAGGAAGCACATTCACCCAATGGGCCATAAAGGACATGTACTGGCCCTGACCATAGTTACAGCTCCAGACGTCCGCGCTGCCGTGCACCTTGGAACAAACCGATAAGCTCAAGGACTGGCCCACTTTCTGTTCTACATATTTATGAAGTGCTGGTACTGCCTTTTTTGGAAAAGAAATTACGGCTTGGAACTCTCCATCTTGGCTCGGCACAAGCCATTAGTTCTCTGAATGGTGCAGAGTCCACCATTTGGAAAGGGAGGGACTGCAGTACCAACAACTTGGACAGGAGCACGGTCAGCTGCTGCAGCTTAGGATGGTTGGATGCATACTGTTGTCTCTTTGCAATCGCCTCTCTGAACAACTGCTGGTGCCATGAGCAGCGAGGAACAGGAGCATCTTGAGCGGGAGATGATGGCAAACAGAAACAGCTCCCTTCTGCAGAGGTGGTGGAGCCTTGACTGGCTGCAATGGCATGCCACTGGGCGCTGCTGCGGCAGCTGGATGGACCACCACATCTGAGCCACGTTTCTCCCAGGCCACCGGATAGTGACGCTGCATGTGTTGACGCAGGGCCATGGTGCCAACGTTAGCTCCCTGGCCACGCTTCACTTTCTGCCCACAGATTCTACATATACCCATATTCAGCCTCTCCGGTGTCTTAGCAAAGAACTGCCACACCGCCGAGTAGCTGATTTTACCGCCAACACTCCGCACTGAGTGACTACTACCACCGCTGCCTCGCTAAGCCCCTGTGCCGCTACTTTCTTGGACCTGCGAAGCGGGTTTTCTACCCCGTGGCCACTTGGCTCCTGACCTCACACTGCAGCTACCCTGCTGACTCACGGCCACACAACCCACTTGCTGGCTGCGCTGCTGCCTGACGCGCAAGCTGACGCCCTCTTCTCCTGACGATGATGAAGCCCTCGCTTCACCCGGCTCCCAAGTGCGGTCGGCTACATCATTAACTATTTGTGTTTCATCGTCACTGCTGTCCTCATCACCGGTCTTGGTATGCAGAGGCTGACTCCTCACAACATGACCTCCCATGCCACTCTCCACATCTATACTTTGCCGCCGGTAAAGAAAAAAAAAATATTAATTCACTAAAATCATTTGTATTTCTTTATTTTCGTTACACCAATACTATTGATCCTTGGCTAACGAAAATAAAGAAATAAACATGATTTTAGTGAGTTAATATTTTTTTTTTCTTTACCCCCATATTATTATTCATTTTATATACACATCGGGACAACTTCTGTACTCTTATCACTTGATTTCGGCCATGTACAGTTTTATTTCAGATTGCATTAGAAAACCCATAGGAGCGTCGCTCGCTCTCCCATTGGTCCAAATAACCGTGCCTCTTTTAACTTAGCCAATCACAGAGCTCGCTCTGAATTTCTTTTCCCCATAGAACTCTCTGAGAAAGTAGCTCGCGCTCTGATTAGCTAAGCTGGACGAGCCCCCACCACTTCAACCAATCAGCTCTTTTCTGCCTTTTTACTGTATTTTGAACTGTTCCGCCTTTGAATATGATTGGTCAATATTTGTCCATAGGTTAGAATGGGTCCCTGTCGCTCCTATTCTGATTGGTCAATTCTCCTCCATAGTTAGAATGGGCCACTGTCGCTCCTATTATGATTGGCTGGTTTTTGCCGACCAATCAGAAGAGCTTAAACAATTTGAATTACTGTATTTCCCGGCAATTCTCTATATTGCAATTCCTTATGTAGCGCCGGTCTCGGCGACAAACGCGTTGTTCGGGATTTAATTGATTTATATTTATAGAAGGTTTGAGCTCTTTTTCCGAGAAGATTTTACAACTAATAAAAATGAGTTTTTTATTAATACTCCATGCCGCACGGCGCTGAGAGCCGAGATTTCATTGCGCCGATCTCTCCATAGACTACAATGGGAGAAGTAGCTTGCGCTCTGATTGGCCGAGATAGCCAAGCCCCCACTAGCTCAACCAATCAGCTCTTTTCTGCATTTTTACTGTATTTTGAACTGTCCCGCCTTTGATTTTGATTGGTTCAAACTTCTCCATAGGCTATAATGGGTCCCTGTCGCTCCTATTCTGATTGGCCGAGATAGCCAAGCCCCCGCTTGCTCAGCCAATCAGCTCTTTTCTGCATTTTTACTGTATTTTGAACTGTCCCGCCTTTGATTCTGATTGGTCAATAGTTCTCCATAGGTTTTAATGGTTCACTGTCGCTCCTATTCTGATTGGCCGGTCTCTGCCGACCAATGAGAATAGCTTTCAGAATTTGAATTACTGTATTTCCCGGCAATTTACACTATCCGAATTCTTGATATTGCGCCGTTCTAGATTTTTGGAAAGTGATTTTTTTTAAATTATTTTTTTATTTTTGAGGTTTGAGCTCTTTTCTGAGAATGTTTTCTGCCTTTATAAAGGCGATTTTTTTTTCATACTCCGTACGGACATCTTTAATGATTTCTCGCTGTTTTCCAACCTGTCTTGAATCGGAACACATCTTCGGCGCAGTCCCTCTGCGCCGAAGTCCCGCACTGCGCCCGTTACACTGGCGAGGCGCGGCGGACTTTTCCCCGCATGTATGAGCGCACCTCCCCGGACGGCGAATATTAGGCGCAGCGCCGCACTGCACCTTAGTCCCCGCACTGCGCCCCACACACTGGCGAGGCGCAGGGGACTTTACACCGCATGTATGAGTGCACTACCTTGGGCGGCGAATCATAGGCGCAGCGCCGCACTGCGCCTAAGTCCCGCACTGCGCTCCAAACACTGGCGAGGTGCGGCGGACTTTACATAGGATGTATGAGCGCGCCCCAGTGCCGACATAAATCAGGCGCAAATTTCCGGCGGAAAGGTGCGCCCCAACATGGCGAGATTCATACATGTCGCCCTGTGTATTTTACTGAATATAAAATACAAACAGGCTTAATTAACCTTCGGATATGAATTATGCTACAGAATTTTTTCTGTGGCGGTGAAAAACAAAGTTTCTTTTACTGAGTACAACTGCAGAAAAATACTTAGTTAACCCTTGGATATAAATTGCGCAAAAGAATTGAGCAACCAGAAACTACCAGCTTTGTAGCGTGTTACAATGGCGTGTATTTCACGGTACACAGCAAGAGAAAAACTTGTAATTAACATTCGGTTGTGAATTATGCTATAGGCAAAATGTCTTTTTTGCCGGTGAAAAAAACGGTTTCTTTTAGTCACCACAACAGCAGAACAACGCTTAATTAACCCCTGGATGTAAATTGCGCAAAAGAATTGAGCAGCCAAAAAATACCAGCTTTGTAGCGTGTTACAAATGGCGTGTATTTTACGCTACACAACAAGAGAAAAACTTGTAATTAACCTTCGGTTATGAATTATGCTACAGAAAAAATGTCTTTTGTGCCGGTTGAAAAAGACGGTTTCTTTTAGTCACCACAGCAGCAGAACAACGCTTAATTAACCCCTGGATGTAAATTGCGCAAAAGAATTGAGCAGCCAAAAATGAAGTGGTATTTGTATTGTAAAAACACTGTTTCTTTAAATGAATACAACAGGAACAGGCTTAGATCACCCTTGGATATTCAATGTGCTGTTACAGAAGAAATTAAAAGGTAATGCAGCGCACTGGACGCACTGGACTTCAGATCCAATACCCCCAAAATCAGAAATAGAACGTTAGAAGTATCTCTAACAAGCTGACACCCAGAAAATCGCTGTATAAAAATGAGATTCAGTAAAAATCACCGCGCACACCTTCCCGACAGTACAGGAGAGGAGTTTGAACCCCAGCGTCGCGCCGGGACTTATATAGTGGGGTGACGTCACAGAATCCCGCCGGTCTCTGATTGGCTTCATCTCTGCACATGTCATATAGGCTATGCCCTTCTTCCTCCCAGAGTTCTTTGCCCCATGTAACGCCATGTGCTTGCAGCCATTTTATCAATCAAAAGCACACTTCGTTCACGCGAAGTACCCCCCCCCCCCCCCCCCCCCCCAAAAGTTCGACTTCGTTCCGAACCAAAGTTTTCCTGAAATTCTAAACGAATTCCACTTCGTTAGAATCAATTCGCCCATCTCTAAACATAACATAAACCCTATATATTTGGAATCTTAGCGACCTGCAGAATACAGATTCTTATACTGAAGAATGAAAACCAAACCCCCACAAAAATGGTGGAAGTACATTTTTTTCACATTCCACCCTACTTAGAATTTTTTTTCATGTTTCCCAGTACATCATATTGTACGGTTAATGGCACCATGACAAAGTACATTTTTCCCCACAAAAAAAAAAAAACCTCATATGTCTATGTAGATGGAAAAAAATCAAAAAATGTATGGCTCTTGGAAGGCAGGGAGAAAAAAAACAAACGTGACGGAAAAAAATGCTTAGAATTTAAGGGGTTAATATAGCTGAGCTGCAATACCAGATGTAAACAGTGGACAAGTGTGGTGCTGATTGAGGAAGAAATCAGGTTTTTTTTAATCTTGTACAGCCTCTTTAAGCTTGTTGTAGACTTGTAGGAGCAGAATGAGGAGATGCATATTAAAGTGACGTAACAGGGCATGTGCTGCAATAAAAATGATGGTTTCCATGATCATTTGACAAGCTAAGATAATATATAACATTGCTAAGGAAATTATTTGGAGTTGTGATATATAATAAATTCAGGATTCTCAAGTGTTGGTGTGAATTCATTAATTCAGTACAGGCAGCCAAGAAGCAATATGTTTTTGTTACTTTAACTTGAAAAGGTGTGAAACACAAATGAGATGAAAGTGCTTGCTCATGGAGCTATGTGTAGGAATCTAATTGGTGTCATAAATTGTAGCCTGGAAGGTGTGAGACACATGTGATCAATTCAAGTCAGTTTCTTTTCTTCTAAGTAATTCTTCCATTCAAGATGACATATGATTTCTGTTCTCAATGCATACCTTTAAATGTATGTGAATCTTGAGGGTAGTCAACAGATTCCTTGTAGGCATTACTCACATTACCAGAGTGTGCAGACAAAACACATAACACATATCATGAGTACAGAATTTATCATTTTTAAACTAGTTTTCAAGGGTAAAAGTAAAATAAAGTAATGTTGTACAATATATGTTTGGCCTTATATCTATGTAAAGTCCCATCCAAGTCAATATATTGTGGTAGAAACTGACTAAAGTGCACTTAATCTGAACATACCTTTTGCTCAACTGTAACAACCATCTTCGATTCCTTGTATTTGTTTCAAAAGGCCTTTGCTGTGAAGAAAATATATTCTGTTGAGCAGTGTTGAAATGAATCATAAGACTTTCTAGATTAAGTTTTATAATATTTAGATATTTTGCAAGTTTTAATTTGTGATTTAATGTAATGCTGAGACTGCAAGCAAGAAAAGGGGCTAAATGTGTGTTTGTATATATATATATATATATATATATATATATATATATATATATATATATATATATATATATATATATATAATATAATATATATTTATATATACAGAGAGAGAGATTTTTTTTTTATTAGCAAATAATTAAATTTTGGCACATATGAATCAGATTGGCTAGTAATGTTTTGTTGGGACATCATCACCAGTATTCTCTTTTTATTGGCAAAAGCCTAGAGTACACCAATCATAAAGAACACTTCAATGGCTGTGTCTTCTCCATCCTGCAAAATTAAAAAAGGGCATTTGTAGGTTTTCCACTGAGGGTTAAACTAGAGCACCTACTATACCAGACCCAAAACCAGAGTTTGGTGCACAGTTTACAGTGCTTAGCATATACAGCTGAAAAAAGATGTCTGGTGAGAGCATTTTCAGGAGAGACTAGATCACTAACATTATCTTGCTGATCGGATGAAAGCGCAAAAAAAAACTTCTGGAAAATCCACTTTTCTGCTGGGTGCCAGGTATAGTATACAACTCTATAAAACTCTGGATCTACAGGATGAATAGTAAGAACTCCAAACGATGTAAACATATTCTGCTCTCTCTGATAATGGAGGTTTCATAGTAGAAGCCCTAAGCATCCAACATTTCAATAATATTAATAATCTGTACTTTGGAAAAATTATGTAAAGGATTGTGTCTGTTTTCAGTTTTTCACAACATAATTATTATTAAATGGAATGTGTAATCAGAAAATTACGTATTATTTAATTTTTTTAATTTTCCATATTACCATTTATATTTAAAAAAAAATGTAAATTAGCAATTTTCACTCTAGCTATTGAGCCTTAAAATAAGATAACATTTCTGTTCTGTAGAGATCGCTTTTCTTCAGTCATTTCATCATCATCACAGAATTAATTGCTTGTATGTACAGTAGATAACAAAACATCTGTCATTGATAATAGGTGATGGTTGCAGCCTCCTCCCCCCAACCTCATTCGCAGGCATGCCTAGAACACGTTCTCATAAAAGTCAATGAACATTTATAGTCTATTGCCTCTTATGGTTCAGATGGTTACTATAAAAACATATCTCCTTATGCTGGTAACCAGGGGTGTCACTAGGCAGTTTTATATGGTGCTTGTGCCCCAGATAAAACTGCCGCTGCCAAGAACCAGCAATCTGTCAGTCCATCGTTGGGTTCTGGACTGTTGCCATGGGCCAAGATTACTGCCGGTCTTCTTAATTGTATAGATATGATTTGGATGTGCATACACTTGAAGGCTACCACAGATCAAGGAGCTAGAGCTCACTGCTTTGCAGAGTACTCTGATGGGTCACGAGCAGACTTGCGGCCCACCGGAGTATACAGCACAGTCAGCGTGAAAATGTCATCACGCTGCTGGCATGGGAGAGCAGCGTGGGAGAGGTGAGTATTATTTTTTAATTTTTAATTAGGGGCCTACACCTCCTACCTACATATTGGGGGGCCTATATACCTATAAGGTACTGAGGGGATATATTTACTTACCTTCATACTGGGGTTCCTATAACTTACTGGGGGACATATATTATTACCTACATACTGGGAGCCCTATACACCATTAACCTACTGGAGGGACATAAATACCTACCTACTTACTGAGGAGCCCTAAAACCTACTGGGGACATATATAACTACCTACATACCTATATATATATAACCTACTGGAGGGATATGTATACCTACCTACATACTGGGGGACCCTATATACTTATAACCTACTGGGGGAAATAAATACCTACCTACAAACTAGGTGGCTCTATAACCTACTGGGGGACATATGTACCTACCTACATACTTGGGAGCCCTAAAAAACCTAAAAATTACGGGAAAGAGACATAAAAAACCTCCCCTACAAAATTGTGATTTTCCCCTATATATTTTTAAAACCTTCGGGGGGGAAATATATACCTCCCCTTACTTTACTGGGAGGATTTAAAACCCTAGGGGGAAAACCATAAAATGCCTACAAAAGGGGGGCCTTAGAAAACCAATACCAAAAGGGGTTGACAAAAAATTTTCCCTACCCCCCCTATTGGGGCCCCTAATTTCAAACCAACTATATATCTAAAAAAACTTACGGGAAAATCTAAAATGGGGGCGACTATATAAATCGCTAAAAAATTTTTGGCCCCCTTTTTTAACCTGCCCTACATACTGATGGGCCTATTTTTACAAGGGTCCCTATTTCCCCTACCTTTTAAAATAACTTTTACCCCATAAATTGGTATATACAAACTACTGAGGAGACCAATATACCAACCTACTTCCCCAATTCCTGGGTTTTTTATATATCTCCCTCCCAAAGGGGGGCTTTATAGGAAAAATGGGAAAAACCCCCCAATCCCCCCCACCCGGGGAAACCTAGTTTTCCCTATCATGGGAAAAGGGGGTTTCTGTGGGGATGGGGCCCAAAAACCATTTTTTTCCTATTTTAAACCCATATTGGGAAGGGGGGGGAAAAAATTAACCCCCCTGTAAGTAGCTAGGTATATAGGTGGGGAAAAAGGGGAGGATTCAAAAATTGTTTTTTTGTGTAAATTCTGCAAAACAAATTGTGGCCTTTTGAAGTAATCTGGGGAAGTTACCCTTTCATTATTGGGGAAGCGGGTTTGATTGTCCGGGGCAAAACGCCCCCCATTTTCCAAAAAAATTTTTAATCACCTTAACCCCACCTCTCCCAAAACCTATGTCGTGGTTTGGGTTTCCATCAAAAAAGGTTTTCCCACTCTAATTTAAAGGGCCCGGGAAGCTTTTTCTCCTAAAAAAGGAGCCCTTGTACTCTGTTTTTTTCCCTTTCCAACGAAAAACCCCCCGTGCCCCGTCACCCGGGAGCTGTCTGGAGCTGCATCCCACTACCCCAAAAAGGGGAAAACCCGTTTCAGCGAGTGTACTGTACAAAGAACAGCCCCAAACCCCGGGTTTGGCCTTCTTTTGATTTTTTTGGGAAGTTTTTCACCTAAAAATTTTCCTTCCCCATTGTGGGGCTGTTTTCTTTGTCCTTTTTCCCTTTCCCCCCGGAGTTTGTTCAAAAAAGCTGGGTGAGCGGGCACAGTGTCCAAACCCTGTAATCAAAAACCCAAAATCCTGCTGTTCACAGAAAGACAAGGGGCACAGTAACTCCCAAATTTCTGTGTTTCCAAAAGATTCTATGATGGCAAACCTTGTACCCATTTGTAAGTACCCCCCCCAAAAATTTTTATCCTTTTTGAAAGAAAATCCCAAAGTTTGAAACCCTTTGTGAAATGAACCCATGGTTTAGTGTGACTACTTTTGAAAAAAGGGACATTTTTATTTGTCCCCTGCCCCCACCTTATAGTTTTGGGTTCTCGGGGTTTTCGCACGGGATTTTAACCTACACCTACTAAAAAACCTTTAAAATCTCATCCTAACTGCTGTGTATTTTTTCATTTCCCCTTATATTGTGTTTTTAGGGAAATTTCACCTACACCAAAACCCCAAACCCTCATCATCTCATCCTAACTGCTTTTGAAATATTTCTTTTCCCCTGAAATTGTGTTTTTTATGGTGCCCACCTACCCTACTACAAACCTCATATCTCATCCTAACTGCTGTTTATTTTTTCATTTCCCTGTATTTTTGTTTTTTTTATGGTATTGTAAAACTGCATAGAACCCCCAAGCTCTGTTTCAAATAATTTGGGGATGTTTTTCAAAAGTTTAAAAGTAAGCCCCTTTGAAGCACTTCCTTTCTGCTATCTTTTATACCCAAAAACCATTTTGCCCCTAAAAAGTGGTGTTTCCTAATAAATAAAAACTATTTATTGGACCCTTTGTGGTTTTCAAGGCCCCTTTTGGGTTTCTCCCAAAAGCATTTATTAAGTGACAGCATTTTAAAATGACAATGAATTTTAAACCGAAGTGGGCAAAGGGGCAAAAAACTTATCTTGTAAGTAACTGAATTTCCAACCTACATTTTTGGTCACCTTGCTTCTATTGCAATCTATTTTCTCCCTTTTTACCTCCTGACCTACCCCCAAGCCCTGCCTCCAAACAATTCTGTCCACATTAGTTCCCCCCTCCCCTTCCCCTCCCCCTTGCACGCGTCCCATACATCCCTTACTAAACTTTAACCCCCCCAAACCCATCCTTTTTTCAGGGTGCGGGAAACCAAATGCCTCTCTTATTTTTAAATGAACCTTTCGCGATCACTTTTTTTTCCCCGATTCTGGGCCCCGCAGGAGATATTAAACCCTTCCAAACCCCCGGGCCCACCATTTTTTTAAATCTTTAATCCCATTCCCCCTTTTCCTCCCACAGAGACCCCCCGCAAACCCTGCGTAATTTTTGGGTTGAACGCCTTTCCCGGTTCCCTTTAAAAAAGGTGCTTTGGGGAAAATTGCCCGATCTGTCTGTAAAAAACCACTGCTGTCCATGCCCTTTGTTCCCCCCTCTCACTCCCCAATTTTTCCTAGCTCTGACAAAAAACTTGGCCCCCAGCAATCAGACACTGCTTCCCTTGCCGCTCTCACCTACGGGGGCCCTAAATTTCACCCACCCCCCCGGGGACCTGAACAGCCCGGGGTGGAGGATTGGTTTTACTTCTCTCTCCCCCCAAAACTCCCTACCAGGTCATTTCCCCCCGCAATTCCCCCCCCGCCCCCCCCCCACTTTTCCCCCCCTTTTGGGGGCCCACACCCCCAAGACTTTTCCCGGGCCTTTTTCTTTTCGGTCGCGGTTGTTTTAAAGCCCCCCCCGGTTTTCACCCCAACCCCCCCCTTTTTTTTGGAACCCATTTTGCTGCCGGGCCTCCCTTCTTCCTCTTTATTGAAATACCCACTCTCTTTATAGGTTTTTCAAAAACCCCCCTTTGCCCAATTTCCATTCCCCTTCACCTCTTGTCTTCTTCACTAACCTTTCCCCTTTGGGCCTCTCCCCAAACTTAAAAAAATCCCCAAACCCTCAAAAGGGTTTGGGAACTCTCTTGATTGGTTTCTGCCCTCTGTCATTTCTAATCTTACAACTCCCCTTGGGCCTCCTTTTGATCAAAAATTTTATTTCCTTCACAAACGCAAACCCTCCCCCAGAATTCTCTGGAAACAAAACCCATCACCCTTTCCGAAATCCCCCGTAAATTTAAAACCTGGGGGAAAATTTTAATTGACACCAAAAACAGCCCCTCACTCCCCCTAATCCCCTCCTTTCCTGTTCGACCGGCTGAAAAACTTAAAAATGAACTCTCAAAACCCACCCGGACATGTTGGAAACCACTCAACACCCCCACCCCCAGGTCAGACGCCGCACCCCGGGCACACACCTCGGGCCCTCTTTTTTCCCCCAAAGCGATTTTCCAGGTGTGGGGAGCGTTTTGGGGAAAAAATCAAAGCTAAAAATGCTGTTTTTTCTCCACTATAAATTCATGCTCAGGACTTAACCCCATTCCCTTCACGGGCCCCAAAACCCAAAAAATTTCCACCTCCCCAAATCTAACATACACAAAAACCCAAAACGCTCGCCCCTCAGAACTAAAAATCAGACCCTGGTCACTGACCTCTGTGTTTAAGACCCGGGCCCCTCACTTCAAAGACAAAATCACAGTATTAACCGGGGAAAAACATCATTCACAATTTCCCCCCAAAAACACAAAACATGCCCCTCCCCCCGCCCCCCAATCTTTCTTTTTAGCCCTTTTTAACCCACATTTAGAAGAAAATGTTTCCCGGCTTCCCGCTGGCTGGGGCACCCCACCCACCTACTTAGTGACCCCATTCCCCCCCCCTTGTTCAGTTTTAATTTTCCCCCAGCGTCCTCTCGCAACCCCCTACAAAACTGTAAAACCCCTTCCCCTCTCCATGGGAAACTTTTCCCCCCTTTTCCCCCTTTAAACCCCGTATTTTAACCCCCTTTAATTTAAAAAAACCCCCCTCTGGACCCCCCTTTCGCTACTAAATACCGAACAGTTTTCCCAACTCGCTTTAAACTCTAAACCCCCTGGAAAAAAAAAAGCTTTGGTTTTACTCTCCCCCTAAACTGCTATCTCTCTACTAACTTCTTCCCCTTTAATCTCGAAAACAGGTTTTCCGAACCCTAACCCCCACAAAACGCTCTAGCAAAAGTTTCCAAAAACCCCACAGTTTCCCAAACCCCAAAGGGGATCTACTTATTGTTGTCTCCTGGAAACTCTCTGCGCGTTTTTTCCCAAGCTGATACCCCCCTCCTCCTGAACATTTTCTCAAATTTCCCAAAGGCCCCATGAACCCCCCTCTCTCTTGGTTTTCATCCTACCCTTTTCCCAAATGCTCCTTCATGTTCATTTTTAGGGTTCCCCCCTTGCTCCCTTCCTCTTTCTGTTGGGGTTTCCCCAGGGATCCGTTCTTTTGGGCCCTTTTCCTCTTTTCAATCTAAAACAAACCCCCATTTGGCAAACCCTCAACCCATTGGCCCTTTCCTTTCCAAACTCTACGCTTTAAACACCCAATTATACACCTCCCCCCGAGAAAAACCTCCTTTCCCCTTTCTACAAAACCCAGTGACGTCGGGCCCCTTTTCTCTGAAAATCAAAGTCCCCCCCTTATTTAAACTAAGCCCTCACTAAAACTGAAATTCTAGTCCTCCCACGGTTACTAACCAACCCCCCCCCTGCTATCTCTTTGGGTGTGTGCACCCCCATAACTCCTAGGCAACAGGGCCCTGTCTTGGGGGTTTTACTAACTCGGGTTTTGGTCCCCTTTTCCCCATATACCCAATCCTTGGGCCCGCTCCTGTCCCCGCACCCCCAAGAACATCTCCAAATCCGTTCCCCTTTTTTTCCCCACTGTGGTAAAAAGCCCAAAATCTCATTTTTTGCTCTTATTTTTCTCGTCTTGACTACTGTAACCCCCTAATTTTTGGGGTTTCCCTCTCTGTTAAAATCTCCCTTTTTCCAATTTTGTCCTGAATCAGCACCAAAGGGTTGTCTTTTTTTTCCAGCCGCCCATACTGATGCCCCCTACCCTGGGGTTCGTTCTGCACTGGGTACCAAATTCCCGTACAGAAATTTCAAAATAAACTAATTTACTCCCACCATAAAGCTCTCCAAAAACGCTGCACCCCCCTACATTCCTCCCCCATCCCCTTTTCTACAACCCTACCCTTTTTCCCCCCTCTTCTACTGATCAAATTTAAAACACACACTATTCCCAACTCCCCTGCCTGTCTCCAAGATTTGCTAATATTTCAAACCCGTTTTTCTGGAACAGGTAAACCCCCGTATCAGGAACCCCTCACAACCCTCACAGTTTTTTAAGTGTGCTCCTGAAAAAACCCCTCTTTTAGCAAGCCTAGAAAGATTGTTTACACATTGTCCCCCTTTTCCCGCCTTTTGGGAACCCCCAAAACACTTACCTGTATTATAGATGTATGGTTGGGATGGCAGGTTCATTTCCCCTTTTTTTTGAATAATCCCCTTTTTTAGTAAAATGGCTGGGCCAATTTAAACCAAAACCCTTGTCACCCTTTGTTTCACCCCAAAAACCCCCAAAAATTGAAAACTCTTGCGAGCCCGGGGCTTCCCCACCACGGGGTCCATTTGTAAGTAGCTTTTTATAAAGTAATGGGCTGGTTTTTCTGTTGGGTTTTAACCCCCCTTTTATTGTAAATGCTGCAGAATAAATTTTTTGGGCCCATATAAATAAAAAATTTTATTATTATTATTATTAAATTTTTAAATTTTTATTATTTATAATATCATTTATATAGGCTGTGTGTTTGCCATTTCCTTTTTCTTTAAGATGGGGGAATTTAAATTTAAAAGAAAGTGGAATTTTTTTTAGAATTTCAGGGGGAAAAACCCGTTCTGAAAAGAAAATCGAAATTTGGGGTTTCCTTTGGGTGAACGAAGTGTGCTTTTGATTTATAAAATGGCTGCGAGCACATGGCGTTACATGGGGCAAAGCACTCGGGGGGAAAGAAGGGCATAGCCTGCATGAAAAGGGTGCAGAAAAGAAGCCAATCAGAGACCAAGGATTCTGTGACTTTCCACCACGCTATATAAGTCCGGGCGCGACGCTGGGAGCTCATACCTCTCACTGAAACTGATCAGGGAAGGTGCTGCCACGGCTGATTTTTTGTTTTAGCTCTTACTGAAGAATGATTTTTATACAGCGATTTTTGTGGGGTGTCTCAGCTTGTCTCAGAGACTGCTTCTCTTAATGTTCTATTGCTGATTTTTTGGGGTATTGGATCTGAATTCCAGTGTGCGTCTTATTGTATATAAATGTCCGTAGTTTGGTATACCTATATGCCTCGGTCTGCTTTATACAAGTCTCTCCATGACTTAGTCTGTACTCTTCATAATATGCATGTAGACCGGATTACTTTAAACATTTTTATTAGTTGACTCAAACCTGACAGTCTTGATATCAACAGTGCAAAGCAATATAAAAGCAATAGAAAGGTATACTTAGTTTTACGAGTCAGTCCATGACCTCCTTGTGATATGCATGCATCCGATATGGGATAGCTGGGAGACGCCGACACCAGATATGAGACACAGCTGCAACGTTTCAAAGGTGTTTACCTTCTTTATCAAGCATGCGTGTTAGATTGCATGGGAGGTATTTATACCTATCCACAATTTAAAAACATTAAAGTGACACAACACATATAATAACATACAATCTAAAAACCTTCACTACACTGAAACATAATATTTACAGAAACGCTTTAAAGCTTAAATTTTCATTGAGACCGATCGGGGCAAGTGCATGCATTTTCTGTATCCAATATGCCGCACGTTGAAGCAATCTCTTTTTAACCCTATCTGAACGATCCCCATCTATGTGTTCCAAAACACACCATCGGAGATCAGACACAGTGTGACTTGCTTCTATAAAATGGCGTGTGATAGTTGATTCTCCAAACTTTTTCTTAGTATCTAAGTCCTCCTTAGTTTTTTGTTTAAACAAACGTATAGTGGACCGATGTTCATTTATCCGAATTATTATATCCCTACTAGTTTGGCCAATATAAATTTTACCGAATGGGCATTTAATCAGGTAAACGACCTGAGAGGTGTTACACGTGAAAAAACTTTTTATTGGAATATCAAAACCTTTTGTAGGATGTTTTACAGTAGAGCCTTTAATGATGGACGTACAATTCAAGCGTTTCTGTGAATATCATGTTTCAGTGTAGTGAAGGTTTTTGGATTGTATGTTACTATATGTGTTGTGTCACTTTAATGTTTTTAAATTGTGGATAGGTATAAGTACCTCCCATGCAATCTAACACGCATGCTTGACAAAGAAGGAAAACACCTTCGAAACGTTGCAGCTGTGTCTCGTACCTGGTGTCGGCGTCTCCCAGCTATCCCATATCGGATGCATGCATATCACAAGGAGGTCATGGACTGACTCGTAAAACTAAGTATACCTTGCCATTTGTTTCTATTGCTTTTATATTGCTTTGCATTGTTGATATCAAGACTGTCAGGTTTGAGTCAACTAATAAATATGTTTAAAGTAATCCGGTCTACATGCATATTATGAAGAGTCCAGTGTGCGTCCACTGCTGCTGCATATACATTTTAATGCTATCTGCTCACAGCACATTGAATATCCAAGGGGGATCTAAGCGTTCCTGTTGTATTCATTTAAAGAAACAGCGTTTTTTACAATAAAAATTCCACTTAATTTTTGGTGCTAATTCTTTGGCGCAATTTTACATCCAGGGGTTAATTAAGCGTTGTTTTTTTTTGCTGTGGTGACTCCAAGAAAACTGTCTTTTTCACCGCCAAAAATTACCCAATTTTCCTGTAGCATAATTCACAAGCGAAGGTTATTTTCAATTTTTTCTCTTGTTGTGTAGCGTAGATAAAATGCTATTGTAACACGCTACAAAGCTGTAGTTTTTTGGCTGCTCAATTCTTTTGAGCAATTTACATCCAGGGGTTAATTAAGCATTGTCTGCTGCTGGGTGACTCCAAGAAACCGTCTTTTTTACGCCAAAAATTACAATTTTCCTGTACCATAATTCACAAGCAAAGGTTAATTACAATTTTTTCTCTTGTGGTGTAGCGTAGAAACTCGCAATTTTTAACACGCTACAAAGCTAGTAGTTTGTGGCGCTCAAATTTTTTTTGTGCATTTACAATCAGGGTTAATTAAGTGTTGTTTTGCGCTGTGGTGACTCCCAAAAAACTGTCTTTTTCACCACCAAAAATTACAATTTTCCTGTACCATAAATTTACAAGCAAAGGCTAATTACAATTTTTCTCTTGTTGTGTAGTGTTGAAAACCGCAATTTGTAACACGCAACAAAGCTACTAGTTTGTGGCTGCTCAATTCTTTTGCGCAATTTACATCCAGGGGTTAATTAAGCGTTGTTCTACAGTTGTACTCAGTAAAAGAAACATTGTTTTTCACCGCCACAGAAGAAATTTTGTAGCATAATTCATATCCGAAAGTAAATTAAGCATGTTTGTGCTTTTATATTCAGTAAATACACAGAGTTTTTAAACGGCAACATACAAGTCAATTTTTCCTGCCCATTTGTGGAGCGCAATTTTATCCAAGGGTTACCAAGCTTGTAAGTGGGTTCATTTGGAGTCAAATACAGGGTGTGTATTTATATATACAGATATCTTCATCAAACAGTGTCTGTACATTTTAGAACAAACAGTATGTCAGACCCGAGAGGTGGGAGGCTCTTCACCTGCGAGTGGGAAGAGGCACCCAAAATTCCAGGCCCAGGTCGCAGCACAGCAGGGGACTCGCAGCAGGGGTCACTCGGTGAGGCCCCAACTGCCGCTGTCATCTAGCGGCCGTGTGTTGTTCAGAAACCAATGGTTCTTGATTGGTTGACTGGTCATCCACCTCCCAGATGACATTGACAGCCCCAGTCAAGGTCGGTGGGAACGTCAGACACAACCCTTAATTGGCATGGCCCGGGAGCGGGTCAGCGGCCCTCACTTGTCCTCAACCCGCCCCTGTCCCATCGGTTCCCTAAGCCAGATTACTAGTGGTCGGGTTCAGCGCCACTTTTTGGGGATGAACAATTTGAGGGGCAGTCAGCGCTACTTGGCACGAAAAAAATCCCTGCTTTTGCGTAGGTGGCAAATTTATGATGTGGGGAGTGGCATGGGGGTTGTTTGGGGGGGCGTTGAAACCCAAAGCCGGTGATGAGGACAGCAGTGGATAAAACACAATAGATGAGATGTAGCCGACCGCATTGGGGACCCGGGGTGGCAAGGGCTTATCATCTCAGGAAAGGGGATTTGCTTGGCGTCAGGCAGCGGCGCAGCCAGCAAGGGGGTGTGGGCGTGATCAGCAATGCAGCAGGTGAGGTCGGGAGCCAAGGGGTAGGGGGTAAAAAACCCGCTTGCGGTTCAAAAAGTAGCGGCACAGGGCTCAGCGAGGCAGCGGGGAGGGGCCCCTTCATGGGGAGGTTGGCGGTAAAAATCCGATACTCGGCGGTGGGGTTCTTTGCTAAAAAACCCGGGGAGCCAAATAGGGGTAAATGAAAATCTTTAGGAAAAATAAAGCTTTTCCCAGGGATTTAAACGTTGGCACCACAGCCCGCGTAACAATGAAAAGGCCACCATGGGGTGGCCGGGGAAGAAAGGGCTCAGATGGGGTTTCATCCGCCGCCGCAGCAACGCAGCGAAGCAGCGCCCGTGGCACCATGCCATTGTACCCAGTAAAGGTCCACCACCCTGCAAAAGGGGGAGCTTTTTCTCTTTGAACATTCCCGGTCCAAGCTCCTGCCCCTGCTATCTGGTCCCAGCAGTCGTTCACAGGCCTTGCAAAGAGACAAATTATGCTCCAACCATCCTAAGTGCAAAGTGCCCCGTACCCCCGCCCAAGTTGGGGTGCTGCAGTCCCCCCTTTCCAAATGGGGGGACTCTGCACCTTTCAGGAACAAGGGGTTGTGCCGAGCCAGATGGGAGTTCCAACCCCGAATTTTTTTTCCCAAAAAGGGCAGTCCCCACTTCAAAAAATTTGTAAAACAAAAGGGGGGCCAGTCTGAGTTATGGGTTTGTTCTTTCTCTCCACTTGTCAAATGGGCTCCTCGCCAATGTCCGCCTCCTCCACCCCACCACCACTAGCCTCCACAAGTATGCCCTATGCCCCATTTTTGGGCACAGCGGGTCCGCGTTCACACTGGGTTGCCCCCGGCGAACGAAGTACACAGGGGGGAACGTCCGCGTCATGCAGCAAAAATCGAGGTGGGCTTTTTTCCCCGCCAAAAATGCAAACGGAAATGGTGCGGAAAAGGAGTAACATGGTGTCCCCGCTGCACCAAAGGAGGGATGGCCCGGCCCCCGCATGGCGACTGTTCATTTTGGTTTTAAAAGGTTTCCCGAAGTTTCCCCCGATTTCAGAAGTTCTGAAAATGGTCGGAAACTGTGCATGCACTTCACCATTCCTACAAACCCGGAAACCCTCCTCGATTTGCAGTGGAGAATGGGGCCTCCCCAAAACCCCTGATATGCGGTTTTACCCCTTGGGAATTCCCGCCTGCACATTTTTTTTGGACCGACTTATAACAAGAAAGGCCATTAAAAGATTTTTGATGATCCAGGCGGACGGAGTACTCCCCTGTTTAAATTTGATTTTCCCAGTGGCAGTCATGGTGACACGTGTGTTTGTTTTGGCCCTTCGGGCCCTTACACTGCTTCATTCCCGGAACGATGCTGAAAAAACTGTCTGGGCAGGGGGGGTGGAACGTGGCGACAAAATCTCGCTGCCACATGAGTCCGGGGGGGCTGAAAGGAGGAGGAGGCATTGGACAGAAGCTTGTTGGTGAAATGAGTGGTTTTTACCAGGTACAAGAGAGGGGGCAGGGCACTGGGGGGGGTGGTATGAGAAGACGAGGCAGAGACCCCAAGCACCGGGCGTATTTCATGGGATGGAGGGAGGGGGCCCCCCGGGGTCACTTGTGCAGATCGCCCTCAGCATGCTGATTTGCCTGGCTAGTGACAGCTGAATAGTCAGCATCGGCAGAGGGATGACTTCTGGCTCCCACCCTATTGGACCCTCACTACCGGTCCAAAATGGGAGCCTTTTTCCCAGCTATTGAGAGGGAGGACAAACTCAAATACTATAGGGAAATCCTCCGTAGTCAGTTGGCCGCTGCCTATGTGCAGCATCGTCCCTCCTCTGACAGGTCTGACCGGGGGGTTCTTCAGCGCTCACGTACTACTGCCGCGGCTGCCGGGGGACGGTGGCGGGGTCGGAGCAGTACCAGCTCCATCAGCAGCAACCTAAATCTGGAGACACTGATGAGCAGCTTCCTTCACCCGTCTAGTGAGGAGGGCAGTCGCCAGCAACAGCAGCAGCAGGACCTGGAGCAGTCCCTGAACCAACAGGTGGTGGCCTACTTGGAAAGCACTCTGACACCCCAGTTAGAAGATCCGCTGGACTACTGGACAGCCAAACTGGATGTGTGGCCGCTACTTGCCGAGTTTGCAATGGAGAAGCTGTCCTGCCCGGCCAGTAGTGTGGCATCAGAGCGGGTGTTCAGTGTGGCGGGGGCCATCGTTACCCCAAGGAGAACCCGCTTGTCCACGGGAAATGTGGAACGACTGACCTTTGTCAAGATGAATCAGGCGTGGATCGGCCAGGATTTCCACACACCAATGCCTTAGGCGTCAGACTACATCAGCATGACGCCCTCACCCAAACTGTGAGAAATGGGTCTGGGTTCAAACTACCTGCCTCAGCCACTATTCTGATGTCGCCACCCACCTGATGCCACACATCTGCTGACAGTTTCTCCATCTGCAACCAACCATCTTTACCAGGGACTGGTATTGCCACCCACCTCCACACTCTGTCATTGTGCCACTGTCTGACCTCATGCTGCTGCTGTGGCTGCTGCCGTGACATCCACACTGTGTCATTGTGCCACTCTCTGACCTCATGCTGTTGCTCCTGCCGCCGTAACCTTCACTCTCTGTCATTGTGCCACTCTGTGGCCTACTCCAGTTTTTGCCACCTCCAGAATGTGATTGTGCCACTTTCTGACCTCATGCTGCTGCTGTGGCTGCTGCCGTGACCTAGACACTGTGTCGTTGTGCCACTCTGTGGCCTATTCCTGTTTTTGCCACCTCCAGAATGTCATTGTGCCACTGTCTGACCTCATGCTGCTGCTGTGGCTGCTGCCGTGACCTCCACACTGTGTCATTGTCCCACTCAGTGGCCTACTCCTGTTATTGCCACCTCCAGAATGTCAGTATGCCACTGTCTGACCTCATGCTGCTGCTGTGGCTGCTGCCGTGACCTACACACTCTGTCATTGTGCCACTGTCTGACTTCATGCTGCTGCTGTGGCTGATGCCGTGACCTATATAATATAATTTATGACCTCTATAGCATATAAAATATAAACTGCAGTAATGGAGTATATACGCAGGTGCTTTCCTTAAACACCTCATGTCAATTTGCTCAATGAAGGTATACTCCTAATATAGACACTTGCAACAGTGTATCTACAAAGCGTATTCAATTTAATAAGTATCAAAGATGTTAAAACAGCATATCGGCTAAATAGCCTAGCTTAAGGACATTTTTCAAAAATATATAATGATAACTTGCGGCTATATGTCACCAGTACCGGAGTAATCCAAATGTATCTTCAGTGCTGAAGCTTCAAGCGCTCTTTACTAGCAGCTGGCATAGCTTGCTAGACGAAGTTCACCTCGCTGCTGTGACGGCTGTTTGGAGTGTGCGGTTATGCTGCTCTGTTGCGACGTTTCCGGGTCCTCCCCTTTCTCAAGCATGCTTTATCAGGCTACATTCCCCCTTCAGATTTTTGGTCAGTTTTGCCGTCTTAAGTGCCCAGGGAATTTTAGAGTGAAGCGATTCTAAGAGTCATCTGCGTGTCATACTAAAACACAACATTGTATGAAGACCAAACCAAGCTCCCTCTGCATATTTAAGCATGGCACAACGTTCTACAGCACCCTGCAGGCTCTGTGCAGCCTGGAAGTAGCTGTTTTTTAACGTGATTTGTGCCGAAGTAATTCAGAACTAAGTTATTTTTTGCCGAGAAATTCGACAAAGTGAACGAACCGAATTTCGGGAAATTCGCCCATCTCTAATTGTTTTATCCTTGATTGAGGACCCATATTTGGATCAAGCATCATATACAAAACTGATTCATTAACAAACAGGCTGGATTTAATTCACCAACATAAAATTTCTCAATGTTTTAATTTCACAATAATTTAAGTTTATTTTATTTTACCATCTTGATTTGTAATGAATATTACTTTGATTTCACTTTTTAGTGATATCAAAAAGAGTAAGTACATTTAGTTATTTTATTCAGTATTTTTACATAACATTTTCCAAATGGCTTTTTAAATCTTCAAAAACTAAATTAATTTCGAAGAGCTAGAGAAGAAGATACAAAAACAGTTTATGAGTTATGTTACAAGGTTACCATGATTTGAACTATCCAATGTAATACATAATTCGCTTAGCAATTTGTTTTCTAATCACTTAATTCCTAACAAGTATTTGTATGAGTCTTGTTTAGCCTTTCTATTATGATTGAGTTCAGTGGGATCTGTTCTTCAATGAGAATATTATAAATTAAAATAACGTTGAATTTTAAAGCTCCTTAATTGTATTACACATTTTTAATGTTATATACTGTACACTAAACCTATGTAGACTACCACAAATTGATAGGGATGCTTAGAATATTTAAAGGAGTTGTCTCGTTCCCACATTTGGCAGCCTTTTATGCTGGTTGCCAAGCAGAGCTTGTGAAATGGAGGGGCTTGTTTCTCCTCACAGCAAGGGAGTATCTTCTATCTCTGCAGTCACACCCTCAAAGTGTGCACGTAATGATTCAATCTGTCTGAGCTGGGGGAAGGGAGAGGTTTTCAGGTGTCATTGGAATCATTGGAAGTGAAAAGCTAAGTGTATCTAAATTTCTCACTCTATCTACATACATACTTTGTAACTAGAATGGCTATTTGACATTCAGGACTCATGGGTGATTTTTTCTTCTCTGTCTCTCTCTCTCACACAGTGATATATCCTGCAGATTATTACACCTCTGACCTATACAGATCTGCAGAACAAAACTTTACAGACAAAAACTATATCACAAAAGTGATTTACATGGGACTGCACAGTACAGTTGTGTTCTCTGTCTGTGATTTATGTGGGACTGCACATCTGTGTCACAAAAGTGATTTACGTGGTACTGCAGATCTGTGTCGCAAAATTGTTTTATGTGGGACTGCACAGTACAGCTGTGTTCTCTCTCTGTATGTAATTTGCATGGGACTGTACATGAGGTTTATGTAGGAATGCCGATCTGTGTCACAAAAGTATTTTATGTGGGACTGCACAGTACAGCTGTGTTCTCTCTCTGTATGTAATTTGCATATGACTGCTGTGCACAGCTGTGTTCTCTCTTTCTGATTTACGTGGGACTGTACATGATCTCTCTATGCTGCAGAACCTCTAATTACAGTCAGTGAATGAGAACCTCCTATATAGTACATTGCCTCAGCTGCTGCAGGACCTCTGATTACAGTTCTCTCTCTATCATCTCCTTTGCCTGCACATTCTCATCCACGACCTGGTCGGGACAGAACGCTTGGCCGACACCCAGTAATTGCCCACTCACCTCTCTTCCAGTGCTGCTGCTGTCAGTGCACTCACTGGGTCTTATAACGAGGGAGTTGGGAAGTAAGTATCTTCTTGCAGCAGTAAGCTTTTTTAAAATAGAGTCTGGGTAGTGTGATAATGAGGGAGGAGATATACGGTGGTGCAGCATTATGGAGAGCTTCGTGGGTGGGAATGACAAGTTTTACTCTGAGGAGGAGGGGGGACCAATGCAATGATTGGCACAGGATAAAGACATTGGTGTGTTAATTAGACAGAATGATAAGCCTTACTTCTGCATCCCGGATACATTGGAAAAGGGATACTTTTAGAGGATTAGTAAGGAGATGAGAGGGTGAATTCTGTAAATGTTTTTGAACTGCAGGTGACATGAGCATGTATGTGATTAAATAAATAGACTAAATAACAGATTTGAAGTCAAACATAAACTTGAGATGGTGGTAGGCTATCTAGGAGTTAAACTAGTACCAAATACTGTAAAAAAAATAGAACTATCAGGTTACGTTGGTTAGTAGGTGAGAGAAACACAAGATTCTCAGTTTTGTAAGAGGTTGAGTTCCAGATAGAGAGTGAGGACATGATGTTAGAGACAGCTGACAATCAATGTAATAATTCAAGGGTGGCATCAGGGGAAGAGGTGCAGATGTAAAAAAAACTTACCTCGCAAATGAAGCATTATTATAATGTGGTACAGAAAGTTATCCCAACTCCTTCAATGCTTTTCTAAGGCTTTTGTTGTGTCCTGACATCAGATATAACCGTGCAGCATAATACTTCTGCCAAATAATCTTTGCTGTAAAGAAAGAGGAAATGATTTGGCGCTGATCCAGGTTCCTGGATTGAGGACTGTATAGGCAGAGTGCATTCACTCCATGGCACGGGTTTTCGGCCGGTTCCTCAGCCGGTTTGCGGTTTTTCAGACCGCCTGAAAAACCGGCCGAAAATGAGCACAATTGTGCTCTATGGAAAACCCGTGCAGCAGTCCCCACTGCACGGGTTTTGCCGGAGGACGGTTTTGCCGGCGGCAAAACATTGTAGAAGCACAATCTTCCATCCGAAAACCGGACGGAATGTGTGCTTCTCAATGGGAAGGGGAGGGCTCTTCTCCGCTCATCGCGGAGAAAAGCCGTTCCCCCTGCGGCCGTGGGGACGGGCGCAAAACAAGACAAATACCGGCCGGCAAACCGGACGGTATTTTTCCTGTGCCGTGTGAACGCGCCCTTAGTCTCCTCTTGTTCCATGATGGCATCTTTGCTGCTCCAGTAATATTAACTATTTAAAATGCTTGACTTCAGGAGCGGGGAGCATGTAATGTTGTAGTAAAATCTATGTATGTTTCCCCTGAGCAAACAAACTGTCTTACCCTGTGTGTGCAGTGCTCCTGCCACCAGCCTATTCCTCAGTGAAAACAGTACTGTACAGTATGTCTACTGCAGTGTCTGCACTAAGAGCTAAAAATCTCATTAGTGGTTTCACTAGTTCAGGGTTTGTACATGCTTTTTAAAGAGCATTGCACATTAAAAGCAAAAAAACCAAGTCACACAGGGCAAGTGCTGCTGGACTATGTAAACTAGACTGTACCGTGAGCACAGCAGAAACGTGAAGTTGTTATCTAAGTGCACAGAAGAAAGAGACAGACAGCAGTGATATGGACAAAAGGCAGGAAAAAATGACTGTGAATTGTGTGATGGTGGATTGTGAATTCTAGCTACTGGAAAATAAGTGTATTGGCCAATTTCCTTTTATTCCATATGTGATGGATGATGTGATTGGGACAACATTTAAATCTTGGGATAACCCTTCTAAGGCCAATAAAGTAAAGCATGCTAAGTAGGAGCTGAGGTAAGATTGACTGATGTATAAATGTAGTTACATATATTTTTTCCTTTTTACTCTTTTACTTATCCTTATGGTAAATTTACGTTTTAAAAAATTATTTTCCCCCTGATATTTATAAAAATTACTTTTGGCAGGAAAAACAATAAACCAAAAATGATACAAAGATAAATTACATAATTAAATTGTAATTAATAAAATGTCAAATTCCAAACATGATTTAACAGTATTGTTCACAGATAAATAAAGGCAGCCTATTGTAGCAAATAAGTATCTTGATAGTTGTAATATTGAGGAAGTGTGGTTTTCCACTTGCTTTGTCAGTAGAGCTTTCTAAAGGTTCTAGATGACATTTCTGGTATTGCTGGATGAGGAGAACTTTTTGAAAAGCATGATGCATTAAAATATTAGCAATACTGCACAATATACTGTAAATATGGAACAACTAGAATACGACAAGAAAGACCAAAGAAGATCTAGGAAAACTCACCCATCACTGAACAACTCAAGAAGATGACATGTTTTAGCAAAATAAAATATCATTATCCAATCACGTTGTTTCAGAACCAGTAATGTGGCTCAGATTTCCTAATACAGGGACAAAAGAAGGAAGTGCAAAGCACTTGTTTTATGCAATGGTTCTGTCATATCCTATAAAAACAAGGTAGTAAACAAAGAACTGCATGCGCCTGTCATCCAGCCAGTGACAGAGTATATACAGTAATAAATATGTGAGGATACAAATTTCAGATTAGGGAGAAAGCTAAAGGGGATTATGATTGATAGGTGTGTGGGGTATTTAAGGAGGTGCTGACATCATTTCCCATAGGGCTCTGATGAAGCGTCAGTAGATGTGAAATGGCCGTCACATGTATGTGTTGGACCTCCCCTATTTGTGCTGGACTTTTGTACTAATAAAGACGTGAAGATGTATGGTGAGTGCTGTAGATTATACATTCTCCCTTACCACCATTGACCTTTAGATTGCAGCTTGTTGTGTTCAGGTGGACTCGAGTTTGCGGATTGAGGCGAAATACTCCTCTTTGGTCACCCTCCCATATACTATACATTATATGAGGTGACTTACTTTTGGTGAAGGTGATTAACTAGCTTGTGTAGAAAGACGTAAGCACTATGTCAAATTTTGAGATGACATTGTGGTCTGTAGAGCAGTAAAGGTTAGTGTGTCTTTATGTGTAATCAGTATCTAATGTAAAAGCGGGGTGCCATAGACTTGCTTTGAGTATCCCAAACAGGACAAATTAATTTTTTTTTTCTTTAAGTACAGTCAAAGTTGAATTTTAATTTGAAGTACAGACCACACCAAGGCACAGTCATCTAAACATTAAATCCTGTGAATACAAGCTTAAAAAAATTACTCAAATACATTCCAGGTTTTGCACTTGATACACAAATTGTTGAGTAAGTCATCCTATAACTCTAGATTGAGTGGTTACATGATATTGATGTGTGAGTATAATACATTCTGCTCTATTTTTAATTTATACCTTTTATGGCAATTTATACAAGATCCATCTCTCCTAATTTTGTATATTAGAGACAGGGTGGGGGCTTACAAAAGATTATTTTATAAAAAAAAATACTACATGTGAGATTGCACTGTCAGCGATTTGACATTATATAGAGGTTGAAGAGAAATAAAATCAAGTTCAGCAAGTATGTGCATTGGGGTTAAGCTGCATAATTAAAGTTTTTCAACCAAATGTGAAATAATTATTAAAGATTTGTACCAAGATGAAAAATGAATTGAAATCAATTGAAGATTAGATGATTCACCTATGATATGCCTGGCTACGTTATTAAAAATTGGCTGCATGCCCAGAAGAGCTTGAAGAAGGAATTTGAGAACTTGATGATTAAAGTAAGATCACCATGGGCACCTCAATAATGCAAACAAAGCATGTGTCTGAGCTACACCAGTCTATTGAAACATTAAAGACCACACTCACGCTTGCATCTCTCATGAACTCTGAGCCTTAGGAAGTAGCTATCAGCTAGATCTACCTTGGTAATTTGATATCAGGGCAGATTATCACAATGGATGACAATGGTAAAACAGTATTTACATGAATGTAAAGGGTTTTGGAAGCATTACAAAATGTTTTCATCAGTCAGGTATGGACGAGTAATCTTGTGCAAACACAATCTGTAAAATGCATAGCATGAACTGCTTAAAAGCAATCTATCAACACAATGCTGCATAATCATATATAAAGTTAAATATAGCCCTTAGTAATGCGCATTGTTCTATGTTTTCATAGAAATCTAGTTGTCATGTTTAATATTTGGGGAATAAAAGAATCGTCGTTTTTATCTGCTCTGTCTTTCATGGGGTCATTTATAATACACAATCATAACGGCATACAGTTGGCTTCATTTGCTTTGACAGCAGAGGTATTTATTTTGTTAAGGTTGGCAGCTGCATTCACTGAAAGGAATGACTGTACACTTTACTGATGTGATAATATTTGGATGTATGGTCATTGTGCCAGTTTCGTAATGCAAATGCTTTTGGCAGATATGATCTTTTTGAAACTACACTACATGAATGCAGTGGTTGACTGCCCCTCTCAAACTCTAATGCATATTTTGTGGCAACTTGTAACCAATGAATCATCTGATCACAGATGCCTTATACCTCTGATATCAATCTGTAGTTACTACAACTGCAGACATTTTATAAAACCTGCAATTGCCAGCTCATTGGATTCAAATGCATTATCAATATGCATATATGTGTTACCATCTCACATTTTAATGGCATATCGAAAAGTTATGCAATCAAAATGTGATAGGTGTGGGTCGCAGAAACAGGAACAGTACCTATCTCAGGAATGGGCCCCTAAAAAATCTTAATTTAGAAAAGAGAGGAGGTTACGCAGCTCTTTATTCTGTTCCATGGGAATTCTGAGTACAGTTAAATGGAGATATTTGGGGGCTTAGTTCAAAGATAGGTGCAAGTCAAATTTGATGGCACAGGTAATTAAATAGGTAATTTTCTGGTGAGCTTGAGATATGGAAACGATAGGAAAGATTACCAAATTGAAAAATCAGATACACAGCAATATTGATAGTAAATATAAATTTATACTGAGCAACTGCCAAATAAAAGAAATAAACTGCACATTGAATAAGGACCAGTTCACACCAGCAAACAGAAAAGTCACAACATCATACAGGGGAGATCACACAAATGCAAAAATATTGATAAGCAACCTATCTATGAAAGAGGTGATTGCTAGGGATATGAATATTAATTCTTTCATAAATTCTAGTTCTGTAAGGGTGATTTAAAGTGTGCGTTTTTTTTTTTAATGAACAGTATTTTTCCATCAAGTTGAATCAACAACTCATGTTCTGTGGCTAACGTTCCCCTAATCTTTCTCTTCCATGTTTATTCTTCTGTGCCCTTGCTTTATTATTGTAGAAACCCAGGGTTTGTTTTTTTTATGTTAACTTTCCCCTACGGTTATTTCCCCAAGGGCCCGTTCCAGGCTTATTCAACCCATTTGCGGGACTTTTCGCCTGAAAATTACGGTTTAAAAAAGGGTGGGGGGCTCCCCGCCGCCCCATAATTTCATTATCCCGGGGCATTTTCCCCCGGGTAATTTGAACGTAAATTTTTTCCCCGCCCCGGGGTTTTCGCCGAGCAGGCGGTTTAGAGAGGGGAATCCCCCAGTTCTCAAAGGAACTGTGGATTACCTTAATGGCTGGCCCAGATTCCAGCCGTTTGCAGCGCAGACGGCACGCAATAGGGCTGAAAACCGTGCCCAAAAAAAACCCGTGTGCCCGGGCCCTTAAGGCCATACCCCAAATGAGAGTGTCGAGCATTTAGAGTGAAGGGTTAGAGATAAAACCGCAGGCTTGCCATTCGTCATGCACAATAAAACACTGACCTTTAATATTCAAAATGATTAGTCTGAAACAAACCAAGGTTTAAAGAATAATTGAGGGTGTTTTTTTTATAATGAAAAATAAAAAAAATTTTTTAAATAAATGTTTGTTATAAAAAATGAATAATGAAAGGTATTGTTTAAAATGATGATTAAATTTTGTATTGTCCAAAAAAGATTTACTATCTGTTTTCATAACTTTTTTTTACCACTGCGCTTTTTTAAAGGAAAAAAATTTTGTCCCGACTTTTGGAAATGTTATTTTTTCGACGAGGTAAGTGCACATACACTCTTGGGTTAATTTATAATATGGACACCGCACAAACAAAGGGGGAGATTTTTTTAGTCTCCTTATCACTAGTATTATAATCGCACAATGATAAGACTTATATGGTTCCAGTTATACGGTTACGTGTGGCGGACCATGCTGGCTTACAAACAATTGATAATGCCCTTAAAATTAAAATTGAGGGGTTTGCCAGCAATTTCAAGGTCCAACACAAAATACCGAACCCTTGCTCCCCAGTTTACAGGGCAAAACTACATAATGTAAAAATATCAAATATGAGGTATTAGTTGATATATTATCCAATGTATGAAAGCTTACACCTGCTGCTGTTGAATTTCTCCCTGGTAGCACTAGGGCTTGTAATTCCTCCAACTTGGAAAGGTTCATTGTCCAGTCATTGAGCTTTAAGTATGGCCTTTGTGTCTGTGTTTTTAAGTAAATAATATCCCATTTTTTCTGTGATATTTTTTTAAAAAAAATTTAAACCTTTTCCATAATTTTTAAATCTTTTAAATTGGGGTACAACACAAAAATTTTTAATTTTAAACCCAAAGCTGCCCCTTTGAGGGTCTATGGAAAGATGTCTAAAAGAGAGTACATTTGGTCTATAGAACCCTACTCTGCAGGTGCATAGCAGTAGACATAATATTTTTTGGGTGGTATTTTGATATATGTTGGGTGTGTATAGGTAAAATGTGATGTGACTTCTACGTTCAATTCTTTGTAATGCTAACTTTATACCACATTTTTATTTACGGTTTTGAGTATACATCTGAACCCCCCTTAGACTTCCGTGGGACAGATTTATTGCAGAAGTTTATCAGGGTAAATGTCTGTATATTCATGGATATAATTTTTCTTACTGCATTGAAAGGTTCTATAGCCCACATTTTCCAAATCGGGACGTTTTTCATAAAAAATTTCTAAAATAAATGCCCAAACTTAATGAATGGCAGCTGTAACCCCGTTGAACCCCCTAAGGGCAAAAATAGTGCACAAGCAGCAGTGCAATGCAACATGCAAATTACAGTGACTTAATGTGCAAGTAATAATTCCAATGAGCAAATGACAGTGTTATGCAGCTTGCAATTAAGAAGTCCGAAAAAAACGGTTAAAAAGCACACAGTTTTTAAAAAATGCAAAACAGGGGGTGAAAGAGGGACATACAAGGTATAAATAGCAGGGCCAAATGGTTTAGAAATAATGCTATGCACAGCCAAATAATGGTGCCATGCAAATAAGTATGATACATGGCACATGTGTATCAGGTACAAAGAGTAGTTTCACAAACTGAAGTGCCAAAATGTTCATTTTCTGTGACAACCTGTATGGGCAATATTCACATTATTGCAAAAAAGTTTTACTGACCTTTTTTACAATGACAAAAACAACCGTGAGGAAAAAGATTCACAAAACAATAACCCCTAATGGAAAAAGTTACAAAAATTGGGTTAAGTGACTAAAAATTTTTGTTCAAAAACCCAATCTTTCCTGCCCTTTCCAGGCAATTGTTTTCTGAAAGGAAATCTGCGTTTTTTCAAATGTTTGTACACATAATGCATATTGTATGTTCAATCAAAAGCATTTATCTTTTTTTTTCTTTCAGATTTTGCAATATACAATCAGATACCTAACACTTCACAATGTGAGACTTGTACCTTTAGTCCAGTGTCTCATCATCAAAACCACAACATATGGATATAAATTTGACAGGAAACCACTTGTACAATTATATAGATGCAGTTAAAGAATGAAAAAAAAATTTTTAATGAGGACATGGAAATTACGGGGGGTAATGAAAATTACAGGAAAAGTAAAAGGGGCAGTACTTTGGTTTTTGTATCACCTGTTGTGGGACTCTCTGGGGAAAAAACATCAATTTTTTCCAACTTTAATACGAGAACAAAGTTTTGGGGTTTTCTTTTGATTTTCAATTGAATTACACATTGTTAAAATTTTTGCACATCATTATTCCCTTGTGCTGACTTTTTTGTAAAAATAACTTTTTTTTTTTTTTTCATTTTTCTATACATTATTTGTTATGCAATTTATTCCACAAATAAGGATAAACCTATAGCACAGAATGGTACAGAAAAATTTTTGGTGAATTTTTAAAAACATAACATCAAAAAAAAATCACTTTTGGGGGCCCCATGTATGAAAACTGTTTAGGGCTAAAATCACTTTTTTGCCCATAGGTTACTATAGGCAAAAAAGTGAGTTTTAGTCCTAAACAGTCTTCATACATGTGGCCCTTGATGTTTTTAACTTTTTTGTTGTTGTTGAGGAAATCTCCCTAATCAGATTTAGGAAAGTATTTTTTTATTTGTGTATATATGTTTGTTTGGGTTTCCCCAGGGTTCTCCAGGGTCATCCAACATTAAAAAGGGGTTTTTTCAAATTTTTTAAAATCCCCTTTTGAAGAACTTTAGCTGTACGCCCTTCTTCCGAGAACAAGTACATAACTGTGCTTGTGCAGCGCTCCCACATTTATATCTCGGAAACCCGAATTAAAACCGGCCACTTGTTTTTATTCTAAACCCCATAAAATTTAAAAGGGAGGAAAAACATGGCCAAAAAACCCATTCTCCGGGGCCCACTTTAAAACGGGGGAAGCCATGTATGGTCGGCTTTATACTTAGGTTAGTCATGTGCAAAAACAGTACTTTAAGTTTTTACATTATGAAGAAAGTAATAGAGAATACCAGTTGTCTGAAACTGAAATATTTACAATTACTTTTTTATATCAACAAAAGGGCAAATATCTGATGTTCCTTGTAAAC
Organism: Phyllomedusa bahiana; assembly: GCA_025379985.1. Classification (NCBI taxonomy): domain Eukaryota; kingdom Metazoa; phylum Chordata; class Amphibia; order Anura; family Hylidae; genus Phyllomedusa; species Phyllomedusa bahiana. The sequence goes on from JAODAL010025948.1 coordinate 47,394, forward strand.
CCACATTTTAGATAGTTTTCAAGGTCTTTAATGAATTAACTTAGGCTATTTGACATTAACAATGATTGGACATACTTGCATAAAGTTTGCTCCTAGCAAATGACAATGTGTGCCAGTGTTGGATCAATAATACAATGTCAATGCTTTATCTTAGTGTATTTAGATCTATACCAAAACCTTTGTTAACTTTCTGTTTGGTACAATGCTATCTAAATGTGCTATAATTGCCGTGATTGTCAAGTAGATTTAAAGATTATTTGTACTTCGGTAATTTTTCCTTCTTAGGAGAGATAAGAAATAACTAAAAGTTTATTCAGAAAAACTAAATTATTAAAAACATATACATATTAAAATATAATGATACATTTAAATCAAAAAAGGAAAAAAAGTGCCCTGTTGCTCACCACCTGTGATGTATTTTGAGGAATCTGAGTCTAATAACTAGAGATGGGCGAATTGATTCTAACAAAGTGGAATTCGTTTTGAAATTTCAGGAAAACTTAGATTCTGAACGAAGTCAAAGTTTGGGGTGATTCGCGGGAACGAAGCGTGTTTTTGATTGATAAAATGGCTGCGAGACATGGCGTTACATGGGGCAAAGAAGTCTGGGAGGAAGAAAAGGCTAGCCTACATGACATGTGCAGAGATGAAGCCAATCAGAGACCGCGGGATTCTGTGACGTCACCGCACTATATAAGTCGGGCGCCATGCTCGTCCCCCACACTCCTCTCACGTACTGTGTAGGGAAGCTGCCTTCCTGCTGCCGCCGCTACTACTTTAGATATCTCATACTAAAGAACTCACTTTTATACAGTGATTTTTGGATGGGTGTCTCAAACTTGTCTCAGAGACTGCTTCTCTTTACGTTCTAATTCTGATTTTGTGGGGGTTTTTGGAAAATGAAGTCCATTGTGAGTCCAATGCAGCTGCATATACATTTTAATGCTATCTGCTCAGTCTTGGTACAGTGAAAAATCCAAGGGTTATCTAAGCCTGTTCCTGTTGAATTCAGTTAAAGAAACAGGGGTTTTTACAATCCAAATACCACTTAATTTTTTGGTTGCACATTTATTTTGCGCAATTTAGATCCAGGGTTAATTAAGCATTTTCTGCTGTTGTGGTTACTAAAAGAAACTTCCTTTTACCGCCAACGAAGAAATTTTGCCTTAGATTTTTCTACCCGGGGTTTAAATTACAAGTTTTTGTTTTTGTGTTAGAAAAATACACGCGTTTTACAGTACAACGCAATTTACATACAGGGGTTAACAGTATTTTTCTGCAGTGAACTTAGAAAGAAATGTTTTTTTTTCACGCCAAAAAAGAAATTTTGCCTGTACAAAATTTCATATCAAATTTAATAAGCCTTTTTTGTGCTTTTTATTCAGTAAAAAACTTTTTTTTTAAACGGCAATACAAGTAAATTTTTCTTCCCCATTTGTGGAGCGCAATTTATACCCAAAGGGTTACACAAGTTGTTGTGGGTTCTTTTGGGTCAAATACGGGGTGTGTATTATATATACAGATTTTCATCAAACAGGTCTGTACATTTTAAAACAAACAGTATGTCGACAGAGAGGTGGGGGCTTTCCCCGGAGTGGCATGGCAAAAAACATTCTGGGAGGCCCCCAGACGAGCACGGAAGGGGGCGCATAGGGTCAGGGTGGCCACAACTCCCGGCTCGGTGTTGTTCAGTTCCCAAAATGGTTCTTGTTTGGGTTTGACGGTATCCACTTCCTCCAGATGACATCTGAAACCCCCCCCAAGGTCAGTGGGAACGTCAAAAAAACCCTTATTTTGGCTGGCCCGGGGGGGTCAGCGGCCCCCCCTGTCCTCAACCCGCCTCTGTCCATCCGGTCCCTCCCAGAGATCTATATGTGGTCTGGGTAGCGCCACTATGTACGAGGAGAAAAATTTTTGAGGGGGGCAGTCAGCAGACTTGGCAGCAAAAAAAAGGGTCCCAAAATTTCCCTGCATCTTGCAGTAGGCGGCAAAGTATAGATGTGGGAGTGGCATGGGGGGTTCATGTTGTGAGGGGTCACCCTTGATACCAAACCCCGGTGAGGGGACAGCAGTGTCGATGAAACACAAACGATAATGATGTACCCCGCCCGCATTGGGAGCTGGGTGAAGCAAGGACTTATCAGGTCGGAAAAAGGGGGTCAGCTTGGGGTCAGCAGGGTGCAGCCAGCAAGGGGGTTTGGGGGTTGGGGGCTGTTGAGTCAAAGCGGGTAAGGGCACATGGTGAGGTCACACCCAAAAGGGGGCCCGGGGTAAAAAAACCCGCTTCGCGGTCGAAAAAGTAGGGCACGGGGCTTAGCGAGGGGAAGGGTAGTGTCCCAGTGGGGACGTTGGGGTAAAATAGCTATCGGCGGTGTGGCGTTTTTGCTAAAAACCCCAGAGGAGCCGAATAGGGGGTAATGTAAAATCTGTGGGCAGAAAGTGAAGCGGGGGAGGGAGAACGTTGGCACCATGTTTGCGTAAACAGCGGGTAAACCACCCGGGTGGCCTGGCAAAAACGTGGCCAGATGTGGTGTCCATCAGCGCCGAGCAACAGCCAGCAGCGCCCAGTGGCACGTGCCCTGCAGCCCGTCAAGGCTCCCCACTCTGCAGAAGCTATTTTTTTTTCTTTTTATCATCTTCGGTCCGATGACTTGCCACCCGTTAGAAGGTCCCCTGATACTGGGCAGCCAAACTGGATGTGTGGGCCCCAATTGCCGAGTTTGCAGTGGGGAAAAAGTGTCCTGCCCCGGCCCGTGTGTGGGATCAGAGTGGGTGTTCAGGGTTTTGGGGGGAGCCATCTTCCCCCAAAGGGAACCCGCTTGTCCCCGGGAGATGTGGAAGGTGACCCTTTTTAAGATGAAACAGGGTGGATTGGCCCGGATTTACACACCCAAAGCCTTAGGATCAGTTTCATAGCCTGACGCTCCCCCCAAATTTGGAAAGAGTCGGGGGAAAAAATACCCGCCCCAGCCCCTATTTGATGCCCCCCCCGTCTGATGCCACCATTGCTGAAGTTTTTTCCATCTGCCCACCACCTCTTTTTCCGGGATGGTATTGCCAACCCCCCACCACCTCGTATTGTGCCACCCCGATCATGCTGTGTGCTGTTGTGGTGCCCGGGCTCACACTGTGTCATTGTGCCACTCTGTGGTACTCCGTTTTTTTGCCCCCTCCCGAATTTGTATTGTGCCCGTCTGACCTCGTGTGCGCTGTTGCTCTGCCTGCTTTTTCCCCCTCTTATTGTGACCTGTGGGGGTACTCCCTTTTTTGAACCCCCAGAATGTATTGTGCCATTCCCGATTTCATGTGCTGCTGCTGTGTTGTTGTCCGCCGTGACCCCCACACTCTGTCATTGGCACTTGTGGCTACATACTCCGGTTTTTGCCCCCTCCCGAATTATTTTGCCCCTGTCTGACCTCTGCTGCTGCCCTGGTGCTGTCGTGCCTCCCACTGTGTCATTGTGCCCCTCTGTGGGGCCCATCTGATTTTGCCCTCCCGATGTCATTGTGCCACTTTGACCCCATGCTGCTGGGCTGCCCCCCGTTCCACACTCTGTCCCCCTGATATTGCCCCCTGAGCCCCCACTTGTTTTTTTTTCCCGTGTTGCTGTCTGATTTATCAGGGTCATTCCGCTCTTTTTTTGGGCAGTTTTGCCCTTTAAGTGCCCAGGAATTTTTTTAGTGAAGCGATTTAAGAGGGCAGCAGTCATGTCGTGTATGCTAAAAACAACATGTATGAAGCCAAACCGCCCCCTTTTTTTTAAAGCAGGGCACAACTTTCTAAGCCCCTGAGGCTCTGTGCGGGGAAAATTTGTTTTTTTAACGCGATTCACCCCGAAGAATTGGACCGAAACAAATTTTGGGGAAAATTCGGCGAAGCCCCGAATCAAAATTTTTGAGAAATTCGCCCATTCTATAATAAATAATTTTAAGTAATTTTTCCGATGAAAGGAAAAACCCCTGTTGGAAGGAAAAATCTTCATAGATGAAAAGTAACTTTTGGGGTCTTCCAGAAACCCGGATAATTTAAAAAAAATAAGTTTAATAAACTTATTAAAAACGTTTATTTCACCCTTTGACACGTCTTGACCCAGTAGCTTTACCGTAGGGAGAAAAAATTACAGACCCATCATAAAATGAAATAGGACAATATATAAAAGTGTGTTTTTAATATTAATTATATATAAATATAATTTATATAAATATACACTACCGGCCCACTTTTTAGGTACACCTGCTAGTAAAGGGGTTTTGGCCCCCTTTTTGCCCAAAAACTGCCCAATTTTTCCGGGCATAGATTCAACAAGGTGTTTGCAACGATGTTTCAATTGGTCCCCAAGGGGGCCCCAAAGAGTGCCAAAAAAATATTCCCCACCCAAAACACCCCACCCCACCCCTGAATTGTTTAAAGGGGGTGGACCCCTTTGTTTTTATGTTTTTTGCGAGAAATTCGACCTACCCCCCAAAAAGTCGAGCAAAAAATCGAGATCATCAGACCGGGCAACTTTTTTTTCCCAATTTTTACTGCCCAATTTTGTGAGCTTGGGAAAAATTGGGGCCCTCAGTTTCCTGTTCTTAGCTAAAAGGGGAGTGGCCCCGGGTGTGGGTTTCTGTGCTGTACCCCATCTCCCTCAAAGTTCCCCGTACGGGCCCGTTCAGAATGCTCTTCTCCCTACCTTGGTTGTAACGGGTGGCTTTTGAGTCATGTTCCCTTTCCCTATCAGCTGAACCATCCCCCATTTCCTTTAAACTCTGATCAACAAGGATTTCCGCCCACGGATGGCTAGGATGTTTTTTTTTTTTGACCTTCTCTGTAAACCCTAGAGATGGTTTCGGAAAATGGGGGAGATCAGCATTTCCCCAAAATACCAACCACCCTTTTGGCCCCAAACAACATCCCCCGTTAAAAGGAAAAATCACCTTTTTTCCCCCATACTGATGTCGGTTTAATGGGGAGATTGTTTTGCCCATTTTAAAATCCCTAAATGCACTGATTTTTGCCCCATGTGTTTGGGTGATTAAAAATTAAGTTTTACGAGCAGTTGGAAAAGGTGTATAAAAAAGTGGCCGGTGAGGTATATATACATATACTATATATATATATATATTTATAGAATAAATTAAAATAAAACATATTAAACAAAAAAAAGCAAAGGTGTTCAAATTGTTTTTTTATTATTATTCTCTGATATTTCTCTAATGGGGAAAAATCGCAAAAATTTATGATATTTGTTAGTTTTTTAACGTGCCATGCAGTTAAATTGGGCTTTTTTCCCGAAAAGTAGCTGTAGCCTGAGTGTGAGGCCATTACTACATTCTGGTCCGCGTTTTTCAACCCTTTTGAGGCTTTAAAGACGCTGCTCCAGCCCCCCAGTTGTGAGGTGCCTGGGAGTTTGTTTGGGGAGCCAATTTCTCCACAGTGTGCTGCTATCAGGAGCAGGAGAAAGGTGCCCTGCAACAGGACACATAATCTCCTGCAACAGGACAGGGACAGACTTTCTGGTCTGCACATGGACTAAGAACCACTACATGGCTGTGTAAGAACTATCTTGTATATGATTAAGATAGAGTCAAGCCTGTTGTTTTGATTTTAAAAATCCCAGAAGCCTCCCGATAAACGTTTGTTTCTGATTGTTTTTCCTGCAGTTTCAATAAACCCCTCCATTTTGCACTAAAATTCAGCTTGTGTGCTCACCATTTAACCATTTATGAACCCCCTACAATATTTATTAAATTTTATAATATATTATATATATTTTATATATATAAATTTTATATAATATAATTAAATTATTATATATATATATATACAGTTAGGGCCAGAAATATTTGGGCATGAACAAATTTTGTTATTTTAGCTGTTTTCCAAAAAAAATGTTCAGAATAAAAATTTATTTTATTATATATTAAAATATTTATATATATATATATAAAATATTTAATATATAATTTATATTATATATATAAATTTTTTATATATATATATTATAATTGGGCTGAAAGTGCACCTCCCCGCTGCCATATGAAGGTTTTACATCCAAATTGGAGAAAGGGTTTGGAATCATAGTTGAATGCTTGCCCCCTCTTTTTTAAGGGGCCAAAGTAATTGGACAAGGACTCTAAGGGTGCAAATAAATTGAAAGGGTCTCCCTCGTTTCCCTAATCAATGAAGAGTTAAAAGGCTGGGGTTGATTCCGGTTTGTGTGGTTTTGCATTTGGAACTGTTGCTGTGACCCGGGGCAAAAAAAGCGGTCAAAGGGAACTTCAATTTAGTGAAGAGACCATAGGGTGAAAAAAAAGAAAAAATCCTAAGAGATAGCGACATGCTTGGAGTAGCAAAATCAACAGTCGGGTACATTCTGGAAAAAAAGGGAAATTGATGGTAGCTTGGGAACTCCAAAGGCCGGGGTCCAGGATGAAAACAGTGGTGGATGATCCCCGCATACTTTTTGGGGAAGAAGAACCCCTTAAACATCAATGAAGTCCAGCACTTCATGAAGAGGTGATCTGTCCAAGTAAAAGTAAAAGAAGACTCCATGAAAATAAAAACAAAGGGTTCACATCTGATGCAAACCATTATCAATGCCCAAAAAAAGACAGGCCCAAATTAAATTTTTCCGAAAAACACCCCAAGAAGCCAGCTCAGTTTGGAAAAGTATTTATGGAAGATGAGACAAAGATCAACCCCTGTACAAATGATGGGAAAAAAAAGTTTTGGGGAAAGAAAGGGGAAAGGACATACCAAGGAACCACCCCTCAGTAAAACATGGGGGACAAGTATGGCATGGGATTGATGGCTTTAAATGGCAAGGGGGACTTGTGTTTATTGAGACATAACAGCAGAAAAGTAGCCGGTGAATTCTGATTCCCGGGGAAAAACTTTCAGCCCAGATTCACCAAATGCGCAAAGTTATCGGGGCGGCGCTTTATTTACAGAGGCAATGACCCCAAGCATCAGCCAAAGCTCCCAGGGTTCATGAGTGCCAAAAAATGGAACATTTGCAATGGCCAAATAATACAAAATTAAAACCCATTGGATTGCATTTCACTTCTCAAAACCAGACCCAAGCAAAAGACCCCCAAAAAAAGCAAGAATGAAAGGCCGGCTTTAAAAAGGCTGGGAAAAAATTTTAAAAAAGGGGAAACCCGGTTTTGGGGGGTTGTCCTGGGTTTTAAGATTAAGGCATGATTGCCCCCCCCAAAGGATTTGCAAAAAATTGAAACTAAAAATTTTTGGTTGGGTTTTGTTTATTTGTCCAAATTTCTTTTGAGTTTTTAAATGGGGGGGTGATTGTAAAGAAATGTGTAAAATTCCCCATTTTGATCAGAAAAATTTTTTTTTAACCCCTCAAATTTTAACTTTTTTCAATCTGCATTTAATTCTGTTTTAGAGGTTTCATTTCAAATCCCAATGTGGTGGCATGGGGAGCCCAACACAAAAACTTGTGTCACGTCCAAATATTTTGGCCCCTAACTGTATATTATAATATAATATATTATATTAAAATTTTATATTATTATATATATAAAATTATATATATATATATTAAAATTTTTAAATATATATTTATATATTATATTTATATTTTTATAGATTATTTATTTATTATTGTCTAGCATTATTGTTGTGATTCTGTTATTGATGTTATTTTTATTAGTTGTTGTTTGCAAACTTCTTTGCTAGTGTTTTTTTGTAAATCGAAAAATTTCATTGTAATTATAGTAATTTAAAAAACTTGGGGTTAAAAATATCTCACTAAAAGCTGTGAGCTTTTAACAAAAGTGTCTGAACGGGTTTGGAGATTGCTTTTGTTGAAAACAAACAGTTTAATTCACGTACCCCTTTTTCAGGCACTTATAGCTCATCATTTGCTGTATTTCTACTAGGGTGCACTAGGGCAGAAAATGTGCTTCTTTATGTGTTATAACATGATTATGAAGGACAAAGTTCTGTTGCTTGCAATCAGGCTTTTGTTGTGCTCCAAATGCTTCAGTGGATGTTCTCTAATCCCCCTTGAGAAAGACATCCTAGGGCAATCAAGCCATTTAAGTATTCACAGAAGTATTTTTAGCATGTGAATGCCACTAACATTTTACATCTTTAAAGCTGTACTTTTATCTAAAATGCTTGTTTACTCTCACAAGTCAGCCTTGTAATAAGCATTTGTGTATGTGGTTTAAACTAGCAAAATGGGAACGACTTCAGACATATCGAAAGATTGGAGAAAGACAACAAGCACTGGATTGTTGATCTGGAAAACAACAAGTGTTTCATGTATTTTACTTAAAATATCATTTTCATCAATATTGTCCTTACTTGTTCAACAAAAAATGTCATTGTGATCAATTTGACCAGTAAAAACATTCCCATTATTAAAGGAAGGAAGATTTCTAACCATAAAATATTTTTTAATTAAACAGTGTTCTCACAGAGAGCAAGCTGTATGAGACTCAAAGTTATTTCAACATCTGCTAGATATTGTTGCTGCATCAGCTAGAAGGAGAGTATACTACTCTAGCAATGATATTCCTGCTTGGAGGATAAATTGCCATTACCTTCTCTCATGGGACATTTTTTATACCATGACTAGAATTATTTCTGCATCAGTTCATCTCAACTTTTGGATTTTGTACATTTATTGCAGTCTTGTACTGAGAGAAGCTCCAGTTTTGCTAAATGAGATGCAATCTAGTATTTGTGATATACTATCACTGCACATTTTAGGTTTTTAGTTGTTTTTCAGTTATAAATCACTGGGTACAGCATAGAGAATGCATATTGTTACAAAGAAACCATTAACACATGGTTGTTGTCACATCTATTTTCAAGTTGTCTCTATTTTATATTCTGCATAATTTTCAAGCAATGCCACCAAAGCTTGTGTAGTTTTCAGAATGTGGTGCCATGTAGATTTTCATGATCACTTTCAAAACTGGTTGGGTGAAACATCTGCATATGTACAACTTACTATTGCTGTAAGATGCATTAAAACCATCCTTTTCAGTCATTAAGGGCGACATGTATGAACGGGCCTGCGCCAGAAGTGTCTTTCCAGCCTGAAGACTAGTGCATCCCCATTCGCTCTATTTTTAATCAGGCGCACTCCAATATCAGGCATATTACAGAGCGCCCGTGGCACTTTGTAATGCACCTGAGATCGGGGGCCATGATGGAGGCGTGTCACACTGCAACCATACGAAGCTACACATTTATAGCTTCAGTACGGCAAATCCATACGCATTACTGCTGGAACAGGTAGACCACTTTCAAAGTGGTTTACCCGAACCTGAACTGCCGTTTCTGCGCTAGAATGCACCTGATTTATGACACGCAGTAGAACAGGTTCATAGCTTCAGGTGCATTCTACGCTACAAATGAGCACAAAAAAAATGCCTGGGCGCCAAAAATCATATAGGTCACCCTTACTGTTAAATTACCACACTATATTTAACTGCCACTCTTTGCAGTGCAGTATTTTATTCTAAGTCTGAAATGTATAGCCACTTACACTACTCACAAAAAGTTAGGGATATTTGGTTTTTGGTTGAAATTTCAGGATGAACATAATATTTCTTGAAAAATTTTTTAAATGTACTAAATGAGTCCATCAATTAAAGAATGCACTTGTCCAACTTTTACGTGTTTTTGCACAACTTGCTGATATCTAACAAGGAGCCCAAAGGCAAAATTCATAACAGGTGTTTGATCTCTGAATCTCCCAATAAATTTAGGGGATTCATTTGTCCTCCTCATCATGTTATTCACATTTTGACATCATAAGATGAAGACAACACCTTACAATTGATCAAGAGTGCCTTGTGATTGCGAGGCCTTAAGCAGGATGCTCTCAGATGGAAGTGGCCACTGGGCTTAGAGTGCCACAGAGAGTCATCAACAGGTTGTAACAGAGATACAGAGAGACTGGAAGGGTCACAGAAAGGCAAAGAAGTGAACATCTTTTGGTTACATTACACATTGATGACCGCTTCATTGTAAACAATGCCCTGTGGAACTGGATGATGAATGACACAATAACAGGCACATATAATGGAGGTGAGAGGCAACCAAGTGTTATGTCAGACCATTCTTAACCACTTACATCAGCATGGTCTGCATACTAGATGATCAGCAAGCTGAGTAAAGCATAACAAAACAAGGCCATGGCACCGGCTCCACAACAGGGGGTTAAATTAGCTCATAAGTGTAAAAACAAGGAAAATCAGGAACATAGTTATCCTAGTTATTGTGCATTAAAAGCACT